>JALIZH010028013.1:0-27448 GCA_030522465.1 Rhipicephalus appendiculatus
AGAGCTGCACTGCCTGTGCAAATAGCCTTGCTCATAACCCGAACAATAAATAGTAACGCAAAAAAAGAAATCAAGTTTGCATTTGATCCTTTATCCAAGCGACTGCAAGGTGCTGAAAATGCTTAGAATGGTTCTCTTTAAATATCTGCTACGATTTCCTCGCCAAACAAGGGGCATGTGCGACAAAAAGAAGCACCGATAGCCATAGCAATGAATGAATGAAAAGCGGCTATTATTTATGCACTTATGCTGCACTATTTCTTGTATGTCATGGTTACCTTTTGAGTCAACTGTACAGCCCTGGTTTCCTCTCGTAGCAATGCGGCATTGCCACATAATACCCAACGTAAGAGCCGATGTACCACGATGTACAGCAGCGCGTCATCCTGCGGAGCCACAATGACATTTCTTTTTGTTGTTTTTTTTTGTTTTTGCGGAAAGCGGTTCTAGAGTGCTTACACAATAAAAAACGTGGACAATTTCGCCGCAAGAGAGAAGCAATGAGCGCGACAGCATTGAACATGAATTTCACAAGTAAGGCTGTAGCAGATAAGTGCTGTAGCATCGAGCCTGGGGTGTTGGCCCGGGAGTAACTCTTCAAAACACTTGCGTCAGGAAACGCGAAGGCTGCAGCAAGCGAAGCCACATTCACGCTCCCTATGACTTCAACTCGAACTGCTACTACTGGACATACATGCGTCTCTCATAATCATGTCGTGGTTTTAGATGTGAAGCATCTTATGGCGAAGCTTAATCCGGTGGTGGTGGTGGTGGTGGTGGTGTGCCGGCGTGACCACCCCTTACTGCGCATGCGCAAACCTTTCAAAAAATAAAAAAATAAAAAAACCTCCTCTCCCCTCTCTCTCTCCTCTAGGCATCCCTCCCCGCGGCAACCACACCCCTCACTGCGCATGCGCCTCCCCTCCCTCTCTCCCCTCCTACGCTCCCCCCCCTCTCTCCTCTAGGCATCCCTCCCCGCGCTCCCACTGCGCATGCGCGTCCCCCCCCTCTCTCTCCCTCTAATACGCTCCCCTCCCCCTCCTCTAGGCATCCCTGCCCACAGCGTTCACACCCCCCACTGCGCATGCGCGCCCCCCCCCCCCTCTCTCTCCTCTCCTACGCTACCCCCCCCTCTCTCGGGCCTCGAGACGCCGACGCAGGCAGCGTCTGCTAGCGAGTTTTCTTGGTTGAAAAAACCGACTGCTCGCGCTGCACAACCGTTCATTGTCCATCCCGTATATATGGCAATGGATCTTGACCTCCAATGTGGTGCCGGTGGGATATTTCTCCTGTGCGTTGTTGAACAATAAAAATTCGCAGCGTGCGCGTTAACTAAAAGCCGACTGCGGGTCTCTGTGTCCAGTCGGAGTCTTCTGTCTCTCATTGCCCATTAGCAGCGATTGGCATGTTCCAGTAGGAAACACCGCTCCATCACTGCGTGCTTTGCGCCTCCTCAGTTTTCTCTCCTGCGCAACGCTGCAATAGCGCCAGCGTCAACGCCACCGCCAGTGTAAGCGTTAGCGCCCGCTGCTTCACATCTACACATGGTTCCCTTTAGCGGGAGATGGTGTAATTGTGACGTTAAACCCCACATATTATTACTACTACTGGACATAAAGTTTCCTAATAACACACGAGGGGGAACTCTGGCGCTAGTGTCTATGATAGCTGCGACGCATGGTGCTTCAGCCAGCACGGAAATTATGAGTAGTACTACACGGATTTGTCTAAGTTTCGTTCTGCTCCGTTTGGCTCCGTATGGCCTGGAGCCGCTTTGTCGCAAGACAAAGTTTAGCAAAGGTTCAGCAGTTCCGCTTCAGCACCTTAAGCTTTTAGGCTCACCAATTCAAATCGGCTCACGAGGTTCACAACGATCCATTCTTTTATGTGAAACAAACGCCAAAATATGACAATAAACGTAACCACAAGTGCGTTCGAAGCCCGCAAGCAGGAAGACTAGGAAAATCCGTGTACTACCCATCATTCCCATGGTGGCTGAACGATCGCAGCGCCAGAGTTCTTTCTATTCAACTTTTCACATATGGATCCCTGGGCGCCGCCATATTCCTCTCTGGGCTGCGCTAAACATGCGTGACTCCCCAAAGATGCACTGCCGAGGTTGTGACGTCAGCCTTTGTACTCCCGTGCGCAGCCCAACATGGCGGCGTCCTTTTTCTCCCCTGAAAAGGTCTATGTGTAGAAGTAGGAAACTCTGTGCTACAGGAGACTCACATGAAGTTATTCCATGGCAAGGTCGAACAGGTGTGGCCAATAGCACCACCAGTTGGTGCCGACCCTTTACCTCGGTGGCGTATGTTCGACAATTGACAGACTGCGAACATTCAGCGCAGTGAAAGAAAACGCGCTAACCGTCTGAACAAGCATGCTTGAGCGAGGAATATTCCGAATTAAGAAGACATACTACACCTGGGACTTAGCGGTTTGAGGGTCGGGACTTTGTACTGGACGTTCCCCGAGCTCAGATCCCGCCTGCCAGAACATTTCCGTTACAACTGTTTATTAAGGCCTTACGTGTATCGTCGAGCGGCCTCTTGGTCAAACACGACAGACGAATTAAGTGGTACAGAAGCCCACGTGACCTACCTGACTGATGACGTCATGTTGCTACTTCATCATGTCGCGTCATGAGATCACGTAGGCAGACCCGTAGGGGGCAACCACCTTTTAGAGTAGAGACGCTGAGATTCTAAGCCGAATAAAAGTACGAACAGGCGAGTGGTCCAGTTAAGTATTGACAGAATAAAGAAGGGAAGGAGGAGAATAAGGATAAAAGAAAGCAGGGAGGTCGACCAGGGCTGAAAAAAAGAACGAAGTTGTTGCAGGCGTAGGTACTATAGTATACTGAAATAGAGACTTGAATGAAGAAAAAAGAAGCTAATAAGCTAGCCAGTATGCTGGACTGCAAAAACTCACAAGGTTCCTTATGCATTCGCCTAAGACGACACGAAGGCGAAAGCCATCTTGTTTTTCTTCTCACTCGATGTATTGATCCTCTCCAACCTCTGAAAGCTTTCTGTTCCTAACGTGGTTTTGCATAGCCTCCGAGATCAGAGGCATTGCAAGCTTTCTGCACCTCGCCTGGTTTTGCACGGCCTCCGTGATCGCCCCACCTGTGACCGAGCGATTTCATGTGTTGACGTCATCAGGTTACGTCACATATTTTGGCGACCCGTGACGTCACCTGCGCAGTGCAGAGGGAGCAACCAACCCGTTGCTCCCGCCGCCATGCGCAGAATTGACGAGGCGCAATGTAGACACCTGCGAGAGGCGAGCGCTCGTTGTAACGTGATGCAAACTGCTCATAAGCCTTACCGTCGGCACAAAGCTTCGCTGAATGCAGCGTTGATTTCACTTTGCTTGCTGAAGCCCGATTCCAGCGCTGGCGAGGATACAGAGGTCGTAAAGTGCATTGATGCAACCATCGAGAGGCGACATGCCGTCGCTTTATTGGTTTCGCCGGTGTCAACGACAAAGATTACGCGCGCGTTTAGTGGCGGTGGGCGAAGCGAGCGGATGTAAACAGCGCCAATTGCCAGCTGTGGGTTATAACTACGTACTTGCCGCGTGGCTTGCGGATTCAGCCACCTGCGGCGGCCGTTATCTTCGCAATCGTCGGGCGAGACCACGTAATCGAGAAAAAAACGTCAAATTAACCTCTCTGTACTACTGTTATCACAGACTTCAGACAAAAGCCAGACGCTGTCGCTATGGTATGCGGTGTGTACTGACTCATTAACCCGCGATTTCCTCACTACGAAAAGCTACGGGTTGTTCGAGATAAGTAAAAAAAAAAAAAGAAATGTATAACTACGGCAAGTGGGTGTTTAACGAGCTTGTGTGCATGACGCATTCCGATGCTATGGAGTGAAATGAAACCTTCGTAAGTTACTTGTGTCATGACGAAGCATGGCGCAAAGCCGTCAAATGAGCCGGCACGTCACCGTTGCTGCACAGCGGTCCGCCATGACACAGCGATGATGATGATGATGAGGCCTCTACCATGGCTCATACCCACTTAGGGGGATTGGCCAAGAATTGATTATATGAATTTTTTAGACATTTCAAGTATTAAATATTGCTAACAAAAGGAAGAAAAAAACGTACATAAAAATGGGAAGAGTGCAGTAATTGTTCAGGTCAGACACTATATTCATGATCTTGGATAGTATAACTACAGTAACAGCAAAAAAAAAATCTGTTTTGAATTAACTCATTACTGCTATAATAATACTTATACAAGTAGGGATTTACAGTTGCATTCGTTTTGTTTCATGAAGGTAACTACTAACGGCATCAAAAGCGTTCCTGCGGCTGAAGCCCAGACCCGAAGCACCAAAGGTAAGTATATTGTCAGTTGTGAAGTTTAGCCGCAGGTTGGCGAATGGGATAACAATAAGTCTTTTTCTTAGTAAACTGTAATGGCGACATGACAAAAAATAGTGCTCTATTGATTCCAATTCTAAGCAAAAGTTGCATAGGGGCGATACCGCCAGACCAGCCCTGTGTGAATACAGATTTAACGTCTCTTGATCCTTCTTCTTCTTCTTCTTCTTCTTCTTATTATTATTATTATTATTATTATTATTATTATTATTATTATTATTATTATTATTATTATTATTATTATTTATGGGGGGTTTTTTCCTCTAACACGGGACATATAGCCAATTTAAGGACACGGCCAAGGTCAAGATGCTTCTGAGGAGAATTGAGGAAAAAACAAGAGAAACACAAAACTTTGCGCAGGCAAACCTGCGACTGGGTACGACCTCGAGTGCGACCTATGAACTAGGCAATCGTGGCACACCTCAGGGGTCGGTCTTATCTCCTCTTCTCTTCAATATAGCTATGCACGGTCTATCCAACAAACTTGCTGAGCTCCCAGGGATCGGACATACCATCTATGCAGATGACATTACAATCTGGTCCCCAGGAGGTTCGCTTGCGGACCTGGAACAGTACTTACAAGCGGCTCTAGACGTAACGGAAGAGTTCCTGGTTCCAACGGGACTCAAGTTACCGCCGGCAAAATCTGAACTTTTACTCTTCAGACAGGCTAGGCAAGGAGTCCGAAACCTTGAACTTCTGGAGACTCTACCAGTTCAACTTAAGACCACGCAAGGTCAACCCATTCCAAGGGTGGGTTCTGTCAAAATTTTGGGACTCCTAATTAATGCTAAAGGTTGTAACTCTGAAGCGATTAACAAGATCGGAGCGCAGGCAAACAACTTACTCAGACTCATTTCTAGGGCGACTAGCAAAAGAGGAGGACTCCAAGAAGATATTCTGCTTAGGGTGTTTGACGCCTTTTTCATCAGCCATGTTAATTACTCAGCCCCCTACCTCAAGTCGAGTAAGGTGGAAAAAAATAAGCTGGATACACTCATTAGAACCGGTCTTAAGAGGCTGCTTGGCCTACCGCAATCCACCTGCACGGAGAGGCTTTTAGAGCTAGGATTACATAACACAGTTGAAGAACTAATTGAGGCTCACTTTGCTGCACAAGTCTGTAGATTATCGTCAACCAGGCCGGGAAATAAAATTCTTGACGAGGCAGGCATATCACCCTTAGTTTCGATGCAAAATCTGCACCCTCTTTATAGAGAAGCAAAGGAAAGCATAATAGTGGAGCCGATTCCGAGACACATCCACCCTATCTATAACAAGGGTCGGAGAGTCGCTCGTGCAAAGGCTATTCTCAAGAGACTCGGCCCACACACGGCTGACGTTTTGTTTGTCGATGCAGCCCAATACGAGGGAAAAGAAAGATTCGCAATAGCAGTTGTTGACGCGCGAGGAACACTAATCAATGGAGCATCAGTGCAAACAAAACATGTAGGCCTACATGTGGCGGAGGAGACCGCTATAGCCCTGGCCCTTCATACGGCTAAACAGCCTGTCACCGTCTACTCAAATGCTTTAATATCAGGCCAGGCCGCTAGCATCGTTCACAAATCTATGCAAGGAGGAACAAATGAAAAGCTCAGCGGTCACCACATCTCGTGGTTCCCTGCTCACGTGGAATGTATATCAGGATGCAATCCCAACGAGCGGGCTCATACCCTAGCGCGAGAGCTCACGTACCGCGCTGGGAATAACAGACCGGCTCAGTCACAGGACTGCCTCATTAAAGACCCTTTAACAACATTTAACGAAATTACGTCTCACTATAAGCTGGGTAGGCGAACATTCCCTCCACCGAACCCCAAATTAAACAGAGCCCAATCCGTTACTCTCAGACTTTTGCAGACACGCACGTATCTTACTTCCTAGAGCTTTCAGTTGGTCCAATCCCGATTTTCCACAGTCGTGCTCTAAATGCGGGCACGAAACCTGCTCCTTCGACCATATGCTCTGGTGTGCCCATTTAACGTGGGCTCCACACTACATGATGCGGCCACCTGGGATGAGCGACTGCGCAGTCCGGACCTCACGCATCAACTCCAGGCCGTCCAGAGGGCTCGTGTCGTCGCCGAGAGTCATCATCTCCCGGTTCCGACATGGGTGGAGCCACCGACTTGATTGGGGAGGTCACTTGGCCTCTTTTGTCTTGTCCCTCAGGACTCTAATAAAGTTCTTTGTATGTATGTACTCGCTAAATTTTTTAAGGCGAAAGCCTTAGATGGCTCATCAAACGCGAAAATCGACCGTCGGCGTCGGCGGCTTCAACAGGAATGATGCAAAAAATTCATCTCGTGATAACGTGACAGATCGGCAAAATTTGTGACATGTCGCTACGACGTCACATACGTGACGTCATCGCATGGCATTGTCTCCTGACAAACTACGCAGTAGGACAGGACAATGAAAGAAAGGGCAAACGTGTTGCCCTTTCTTTCATTCAGCAGCTTGTTGTCGGCGTTGCCGTTGAGCCGCCGCTTCCCGCTTCCTCAACTCCGGGTCCGCTTGTCGTTTTGCCGTTTTGCCGCCGCTTGCCGAGCTCTCGCCCCCGGGGTAGCAGCTTGTTGTCGGCGTTGCCGTTTTGCCGCCGCTTCCCGCGCCTTACGTCCGTTTTCATCCATGGCAGAAAGAGAAGATGATGATGATGATGATAGCCTATGTGTATGGCTCACACCCACTCTGGGGGATTGGCCAAGAAACGAATATTTTAGACAGAAGTGATCAGATATGCATGATATTACTGTAGAATTATAGAATGGTTAGGACAAATGAATGACGCTAATTTAGTGATTATATGTCAAAACCGCCCTGATTCAATTAAAAATTTCTCTTGGTCCCTGGTCGTCATCGTCATCGGGTACCTTGCACGTGCTAACGCGCTTATTCTTCATCGTCATCAGCGTCATCGTCATCGTCAAGGCCTATAGTGGGTACCTTGCATGTGCTGTGCACGCCGCCGCACGCAGACAAGGCTCGATCTTAAGGTGCTTCGCCCTAAAAGAAAAAAGAACATTCCGAAGTATGATTGTTTTACGATGAATTCTACATAAAACAAAGTGTATTTTTTTCTCACCAAGAAACGCAGCTGCCTTTTATACAAGCGTTGCAAGTGAATAACGTTTGAGCTGGTCAAAGTGCGATCCGTGAACGCACTTTGACCGTAGTATAATCTTCTGCGAGCAACACTCCGCTTGCGTCGTTAAGACATGGTAAAGCGCATTGTAGCTGAAGTGTACTCCCTATAAGCACACTTAACTTGCCAGCTTGACACGAGTGTAATTTACACACACGCTAGACGCTATGCAGACTGCAGTAATACACTCTACGCTACTAAGCAACTTTACAACAAGGAATATGCTGACCAAAAAGTATCATACTTCCCAAGGAGGTGGGAAAAAGAATTGAGGGCCTACACTTCTAGGCCAGAGTTGTACGTAACGCGTTACAAGTAATATATTGCTTGTAATCAATTACATTTTCTTGTAATTTTGTAATATAATTGATTATTTCTTCGAAACTTTAACGTTATTGGTCATTAAATTTTATTTTCTTGTAGTTGATTACCGGTAATCAATTGCTTTTTTTTTCAAAAATCAAGTTGTAACCAGCCTTCTACGGCAGTTCTCATCCCGAAAAATATGCGACCAATCTGTAAGTACCACCCTCCTGTCAGAAGAGGGGTCCCTACAGAGCCTATTTTAGATGTAAAGCATCTTATGGCGGAGCTTAATCCGGTGTGGGGCGTGACATCCCTTACTGCGCATGCGCAAACCCTTTCAAAAAAATAAATAAATAAAAAACCTCCTTTCCCCCCTCTCTCTCCTCTAGGCATCCCTCCCCGCGGCAACCACACGCTCACTGCGCATGCGCCTCCCCCTCTCTCCCCTCCTACGCTCTCGCCTCTCTCCTCTAGGCATACCTGCCCGCGGCGTCCACCTCCCACTGCGCATGTGCGTCCCCTCCTCTCCTACGCTCCCCCCTCTCTCGCCTCGCGACGCCGATGAAGGCAGCGTCTGCTAGCGAGTTTCTGTTTAGAAAAAATTTATTTACACTATGTACAGAGCATAAATTATCCATGACTGTCAGTGTACAGGGATACATTCACACTTTCACCATTGTACATCACAGAAACTAACACTTTCGCATAGGGCGAACAGCAGAAGTGTGATCAGCATAACAACAAATACACATAGCTCACAAATGTCACAATAGAGAACAGGTCGAAAGGGCAAGGAGACAAGTACACCAGCTCCGACCCGACGGTGCGGCCTAGCACCATGTAGGCCGAAAAATAAGTTGGACTCGTTCATGCTCAACCTCGAGAAAAGGGCATGACCAATGGCGCAGAAACTCGTGCTCCCCCCAAAAGAAAAGCTCCTCCGAGAGAAACGCGAGAATCTCGCGCCTCATGCGCCCCAATATTGGCCATAAGGCCCGTCGACGGCAATTCCCAGCGACGGCTTCGCAGCGGTTGCGCCAAAGGCTGAACAGGCCGGCAACTACTAAGAGTGCCGTGAAGCGCCCCCCGTGGGAACCGGCCACTGGACACGAACCCTCGAACACCCTGCCCACGAAAACCAGCATGGACCGCACGCCAAAAAAGGCGGCCGACCACGCATTCGATCGTCGCATGTCGGTTGGTCTCCACCATGACGCAGTTGGGGCAAGTGGAGGTGCGTACCACCTGCCATCGTTGCAGCCGATCTCGAGTGGGGAGCAAGCCCCAGCCCCATCGCCAAACAAAGTCACGGAGGTGACCCGGCAACGCCGCTGCGACCATGTGCTTCCAAGAGCGACTCATTACCGCATGCCTGTGTCGGGGTACCAAAGGCTGCACAAGGGCGGCCATTGTGTCCACCACTTTCGCTTCGGTTACATCGATCTCGGGGCATGTAGTCTCTAGACGGCGGTGGAAGGCCAGGAGGGCACGATACACAGTCGGTAAATGGGAGGACTGCGGACCACAGTTGATAGGACCAGCGGGCACTAGGACACGTAGGGATGGACCTAGGTGGTAACGTGCGAGTGTCTGCGCAGGCGTACCATCATTATTTAAAACCCGCAATAAAGTGCGGAGAGACAGGATGGAAGCCGTAACGGCCACGTCGGGGAACGCGAAGCCTCCTCGGCTGCGCGGTTGCGCTAACGTGGGGCGCGATAATAATACCGTACCACCGGACCAAAAGAACGAGGTGATTAAACGTTGAACTTTCTGTGAAACGCGGAGTGGGGGTTTGACTGTGTGACACAAGTACCAAAATTTGCCGAGGTAGACCGATTGCGACAAGTACCGGCGTTCTAAAAGGGGGAAAATCAAAGTGCTTAGCAGCGTCTATGTTTTGTGTTAGAGCTTGTATAACAGATGTCCAGATATTTTCCTGTATACCGTAAGCATTGTAAGTGACACCTAGTATCTCCATGGAGGGGGACCATTGCAAAGTTGGTTGAAAAAAACCGACTGCTCGCGCTGCACAACCGTTCACTGGCCACTCCATATATATGGCAATGGATTTCGACCTGCAAGGTGGTGCCGGTGGGAGATTTCTCCTGTGCGCTGTTGAACAATAAAAATTCGCAGCGTGCGCGTTAACTAAAAGCAGACTGCGGGTCTCTGTGTCCAGTCGGAGTCTTCTGTCTCTCATTCCCCATTAGCAGCGATTGATATGTTCCAGTAGGAAACACCGCTCCATCTCTGCGTGCTTTGCGCCTCCCCAGTTTTCTCTCCTGCGCAACGCTGCGACGAGCGCCAGCGTCAACGCCGCCGCCAGTGTAAGCGTTAGCGCCCGCTGCTTCACATCTACACATGGTTCCCTTTAGCGGGAGATGGTGTAATTTTTTTTCGCCTTCTCCTTGGCCTTACCTGCAATGCGTTACCCGAGCGCCATCGACAGCAAAGCGCGACGTTCACAGAAGACGTGGACATCAGAGCATCGAAGCACTGCGCAACTACGACCTGGTGCGCAAGTTGTTGCTACGTTATAACACCACTCTCTCCTCCAGCGCACGCATTGAGAGAGTGTCCAGTGTAGCAGCTGACGTCTTAACGTGGAAACGTGAAAGAATCAGCGACGGCAACTTTGAAAAGCAACTCCTGTTGAAAATTAACAACGTGTAACACTACATCACATTTAAGTCGTGGTAAGCCTCCCAGCCTTCACGAAAGCCTCCACTCTTCTCTAACGTAGAAACCATAGTAGTTAGTTGTACTTTGAGCAAGCTCGTGTTACGGAAGTAAATTTTTGAAGAATGTAACACTAATGTAATCGATTACATTTATGTAATTGCTCAGTTACTTTTCTGGGGCTGTAATTGACCACTGTAACTAATTACATCTTAAAGGAAATAATTCTAATCGGTCGCTTAGTTCCTGTAATGCAGGGATCTCAAACTCACCTTAGCTACCGGGCCGCAGTCACGCAATTTAGTCCCGCAAGGACCGAGACAGTGGAGAAGGTTAAAGGGACCCTGAAACAGTTATTTGAAGCTTTGTCAGCGTTTAGGCTAGATCATCATCAAACCATTGGCACCACTAATTTAGAGACACGTGTCTCTAAATTAGTGGTGTACCAAGGCGGCTACGGACTATTATATCATACCCTCCTTCTCACTCCTGCCTTGCCTCCTCAACTCATGAGATACGCTGGCATCGCTGGCGATCGCAGAGCTCTCGTGTCGTGAGTGTGCTCTTCGCCCAGTCATGACCCCCGAGACTGCACGCCGACAGGTTGCGCGCAATCTCGGAGACCATAGCTCAGTGCGCCCGGCAGCACGCACGCCGTCTGGCAACAGAGACATCGCGGAGTAGTAGATATCTGCTCCGACAGGTGCCGCCACCCTACCAGCCGATCTTTCCTACGAGCACATGTGCACCGCGGCCAATCGGATCAGCAGGCACGGTGACGTCGTGCGCCCACTGCATGTCGTACGGTGAATGGGCGGTTGAAAACGCGTTTGGCTGAGCCGCAGTGATCTGCAGCGATTCGGAGCTTTAAAGCGTTGTAATAAATCACACAGTGTACGCAGAGAGCTTAAATCAGTCTGTAAATGACCCTTAGGACTTGGTCTAGCCGCCCAATGTGTTTGTGCAAATCGTCAAAACCGTTTCAGGGTCCCTTTAAAGCGATGGAGGGGGGGGGTAACGAAATGTCATGTAACGCTGCCATTTGAAAGAGCGCATTTCCCATATTTCATATATGGATCATTTCTAAAGGGGATTTGGCCTCAGCATTTTAGAAACGTATCGATACTGATCTCCGGAATGACGCAAAACTGGACACCGATTCTCAAATAACGAGATTTTACTCCATGATTATGTATCAATTGATGATGATGACCCGATGGGGTGCTTCACGAAAAAAATGCTCGTGACCAGTCCCATCTTCGTGGCTACCTTGAACAAAGGGTTATTACAGCAAAAGGGAGAGTTGGGCTAGTGGGTTGGGGTTCATATTGAACAGCGGAAAAAACGAGACACAAAGAAGAGACTGCACATTTCTTTGCAGTCTCTTCTTTGCGTCTCGTTTTTTGCGCTGTTCAATATGAAAGGGTTATTAATCGCAATAGGCGAGTACCATTTAGGAGCCACCAACGTTCTATTCCTTGTGAATCCGCGTGTTTGAGACCCCCCGCTTTAAATTTAAAGCCAGTGTGGTTTGAAAAAGTTCATTTCACCGTAGGAGGCTACGAACACATGAAAACAGCGTCTATACCATAATGACAATAACATGCCCAAATGACAGCACAATATACATGAAACGTTTTTACCAAAATGTCCAAGTACACAAAGTGTCCGTAACACATGCTGCTAGGGACTCTGTTTAGAAAAAGTTTATTTCATCGTAAGACGCTGCGAACACATCGAAGCAGCGTCTACAACATAAGAATAATGTGTTTAGAAAAAGTTTATTTTACGAACAAGCGTCAGTACACAAATTACACACATATTGTGTAAGCAGACGCGACTCGTTTGGCACATTTACAGATGCCACTTTACACACTTTCCAGTAATGGGATGGTCGCACCAGATGACTTTGTTAGCATATTGTGTCTAATTACTGCATCATTTGGTGTTTATCAAATATTTCAGGAGAAATTTAAACGATGCGTATGACTTTTAGCTGAGACTTCGCAATGTTCCAGGCGGAAAGGAAATAAAACTATAATTGGCTTATGAATTTCGGCAAGCTCCGCTCTGGCAACGCTTCATGATACGAGGATCCTGTGCTGGACTAAAAATCACAGCATATCCTCGAAGTGAATGATGGTGAGTGGGCGAAGCTCGGAGGGATCATACGGGTAACCGTGAATCCCTCCGTACATTGCCCCCTCGATCATGCAATGACGTGACAACACGTGTCACGTCTTTGCATGATCCTGGGTGTTCGATCGTCAGCTGGGCACGAGCGTCGCCGACTTGTGTTCCGGGCGCTCCCAGCCTCAGCGACAACGCCAGTTCGCGTTCCACGACAGAGGAAGACGATGCCACCTACTCAGACGCCGAAGTCCACACCAGTGCTCGACGCAACGCCTCGTCTCCGCATGCATCGCCACAGAACGCTGCTGTGAGTTGTGAAAGCCACGCGTCCTTGGCTATGGGTTGTGCCGCCGTGAGTACCGGAGCCACCGCATGCTCCGCAGATACCAGCTGCCCTGGTTTTGCATGCGACTCACACGAGAGCACTGTGGAGCTGACTACCTCCTCTCTGGTGAAGTTCACCTCACCGTTGATCACGATGGTGTCCACCTCCGGTGCTCGACTCCGAGTACCGCGTCGGCCCGACGATCCCAATTATAACAGCGCCATCTATCCTCTTTAATCGTCAACGTATACGAAAAACCACTAACGCCATCTAGTGATATTATTTCCAAGGACATATACACACAACGCCATCTATTGAGCAATTCATAAACTAGAGGTGGGTACATACATACTACATACAAACGGAGGGGGGAACGACCCACACCCAAAGGAGCTTCGCCCCTAAAAATGCGTGTTTAGCTCAAGGAATCTGCTGTGTAGCAGTTCGGAGGTAGTGACCCGTAACAGTCTCATAAATGTTAACTGGGGAGGAGCCAAGGCGATTAAAAAAAATTGCTGCAGTGGAAATCATTGCTGAAGAGTGAAGCCGTGACCCCAAATAAATGCCGGCTGTGGCCACCATCTTAGTAGGGGCAATATGAACTGTCAGCGTTCGTCGAAGGACACGGGGCGCTTTTTCTAACTCCCATCGAGTTTAATGCGGCAACTTTTTCGGGTCAGATACAGCTCCTAGTGTGTCTTCGTGTTACTAGTTTTCCTTGGTAAGCCTCAAAATTTTGGAAATTTTTATTCGAGATTAAGTGACGAATACTCATCTCGATGTGTTACTTTCGTCTGCTACGACAATATTATATTTTATAATTAACGTGCCATTTACACTAACAGACTAAACCTACTTGATCTCTGAGTGGGCCTCACCAGAAAACAGCAAAACAGCTTGTTTCCGAAATCTTTGGGCGGAAAAAGCTGGTTTCACTTCTTCTGGCAAGGCTTTTCGAAAACTTCCTCACCAAAACTTTTTAAGGCGAAAGCCTTTAATGTCTCATGCTCACGTCCGTCCGTCCGTACGGCGTCCGTCCTTCCGTCCGTCCGTGTCCGTGTCCGTCCGTCCGTCCGTCCGAGCCCTAGCACGGAGCCAGGTGGCCGCCGGGGTGCGCAAACGGACGCCGGTCGCGTCGGACTCTACAGCGCTCGCGCTTTGCTTGCGTAGCGTCCCTGTGCCCAGCGTTTGAAATCATTCTGACCGACGCTGTCTCAATGGACACAGGCGTTCGCGGAACACACTTTGGAATTTACAAAGGGTCCGTCAATTTAAGCGCTGGAACGCGGATGGCGTTTGTACGATTCGCAAAGCGCGAGAAAATACGAACGCATGCGAACGGAGGAAGATGAGTCTCGCGTCTCGCTGCGATTCGCGGTAAAAAATTAAAAAAAGAAAACACGCACACATTCTGTTTGTGTGTTGTCCCACTGAGAGTGTAAAAGAAAAAAGACATGACATAATCAGTGGAATACCCACACGCTTTCGCCGAACACACTTTAGAATGTACAAAGTGTCCTTCAATTTTTAAAACCTTGAAGCAAGCAATATGTGCATAGAAACAGCCTAACGCGTACATGATATCCTCATGGATACTTGGATAGATACACCACTAGGATTTATAATGACGTTTCATTTTTTTTAACCTCATTGGCGGAGTCAATGAACAGAACGTTTTCAAGACTGGCGAAAGTGTGATAAATCTAGCCGTTAGAGATGAGCATGGGGAAGGGGAAACTGTGGTCCTCAGAGTAGTCAGTGCATCCTGAGTGAGAGAGAGAGAACAACTTTATTAAAAAAAAGTCACAGTTTCACCGCAAGGGTGAAGCAATGAATGCGATAGCAAAAAATTGTAATGTTATACGAAGTGAGGCTGGCAGCTAACTCTTTTTTGGATCCGATCTCACGCAACTCTAGAAAACGCTTGTTTAAGAGAATTCTCTTCGCGTCGAAAGCGCAGCACGTATACTCCGTTTCACAAGCTGTTGGCAGCGCAGCCAAAGGTAGAGCTGTCTCGTCCAATCAGGGCTGTGTGAGCACAGCAAATAGTCCCTCAACTATTTTAGCAATCCAGAACTATTTTGCACACTACAAACGCATAACGTGACAGTATGGTACGGATTGATGTTTTAAAGCGCCCCAAGTGTTTTAATAATTCGTGAAATTAATAGAAAAAGCCCGCATGGACGCGGCTAAGCGGAGGCTTGCTGTGAGGTGGTGATGCGCCGCTTTTCGGCAAACATGGCGTCGCCCGAGTTGGTCGTGTGTCTGAAACGCATCCCACAAACTGTCGCCGGTGAGCCATCCATCGAGTGTGCGTGATTTTCCCAAGCTGGCGAAGCAGATAGCTTTAAACGCTAGCGCTTCGCGTCGATTGCGGGGAAAGTGCAAGCTTGGATTCACTCACCAAGAGGACGGAAAAACCTATCCAGGTGAGTGAGCGAACGCTCTATCGGTGGAAAGCGCTGGCGGGGAAAGCGGGCCGAGTCCTACCACCGAACAAGCGCTTTATTGGAAAGGCCGCGATCGGGTGAAGAAGCTGGACAATTTTGACCTGAGCGTCTTTCGATGGGTGGTGTACGTCGTTTTTGAGAGAGGTGAAATTCCAACCATCGACAAGATGGTGCAGCGTTTCGAAGAGGACGAGACGCTACCGACCGTGTCCACAACGACGATGCAGAGGATGCTGAAGCAGCGTGGCTTCAAGTACAAGGAACGCTTTCGGAACGCATTTCTCATAAGCGAGGCGCATTGTGCAAAGTCGCCGCCAGTTTCTGCGGAGCTGCAACGCCAAATACAAGTTGTGATGAGGACGATGAGATGTGAGCCCTCCTAACGGCCTCATGGCAATCATTGCGTGGTGCGTACAGGACGGGATCATTCAGTACTGTTGCAGTGAGAGTAGCAAACATAAAAAACAAAAAGCAAAAAACATTTTTTTATGTCGGAAAATAAAGCATCGGATTGATTGATTCCATGATTCCCTCGTTAATTGACTCAATGATTCACTTAAATTGATTGATTGAATGATTAAAGTAAATATTTTTTCTATACCCGTGGCGTAAACAATTAAAAAAGATCAGATGTGACGAAAATTCATAGGAACAAGTCACACTAAATATTATTAGACAAAGCCGGTTCCTTTGGAACGAAGTGGGCCCGTCAAAAAATAAACAGAACAGATCAAGATGGTGCCAAGCGCCACCTGCTACAAAATTAGAAAGCTAATTAGTATAGTACACATTTTTCCACGCAGGCGGGGCCACTTGTCAGATTCACGGAAGCGACAATCGCGTAGGAACACAATTATGTAGTGCGCTCTGTCGTGATTGGCTGAGGGCGCACGTACCTTCCACTGTACTGCCAACAGCTTGTGAAACGGAGTATAGAAGGGTACGCCGGCCCGGCCGCCGAGAAGGGGAGATGAGAAGGGGAGATAAAGCGCGCGCCCGCGCCCGCGCTCGTAAAATCGAACGTCGCCCCCCCCCCCCCCGCCCGCTGTCGGCCGCCGAGAAGGGGAGATAACGCGCGCGCCCCCGCTCGTAAAATTGAAGGTCCCTCGAGGGACCCCCCCCCCCCCCTCGCGTCTTTTCACGCTCACGAACAACGGGCGGGCCCGGTTATATATATATACATATACATATACGGCAAATGACGCCGACGCGGACGCCGACGCGGACGCCGACGCCGACGCCGACGGCGAAAACCAGCCGCGAGTGTCCATATAATTGCTATCGCAATAATAAACGAACCCCAGTCCGGGTCCACTAATAAAAAAAGCAAGGCTTAGCCATCAGACAGGCCTAAAAGTTTTAAATCTCCGAGTAGTGCCTCCATGATGTCTGGGGAGGAGTCCGCCAGCCACTCCTCCAGAGTCGCAGGTCT
Source organism: Rhipicephalus appendiculatus (assembly GCA_030522465.1). NCBI lineage: Eukaryota > Metazoa > Arthropoda > Arachnida > Ixodida > Ixodidae > Rhipicephalus > Rhipicephalus appendiculatus. The sequence continues at coordinate 16,887 of JALIZH010028013.1, forward strand.
TAGATTGGTGGGTATGTGTTTGAAGGCTCTCGCCCATGGCTGCACGGCCACTCGGACAATCCCACAGAACGTGAGCGTTATCCGAGTAGCCACCGCATGCCACGCAGGCAGGAGACCCGTCCTGCCTTGTATGTAATGCTGAATGTGGGGTGTCCATTAAAGAGTGAGTTTGGGCGCGCCTCATCAGGGCTGCCTCGCGTCTCGTCATGGAGTGAGGTGGATCGGGATAAACCCTGCGGTTGTTGCGCATCTCGTCTAATCGTTCGCGCCTGTCTAAACGCGCCATAGCAAGTGATTCGGTTCGTTTCAGGGAATCCGGCCACCACAGGGGAGGGCCCGGGAGACTTTGATAAGCACGAGTATCATGGCCAAAAGCTCCGTTTAATCTGTAAAACGATCCGTTTGGGAAGAAAGGAGAAACCGTACTTACCTCACCTTCAGCACGTGCACCGAAGAAAGTGCTGCAATTACGCTGTTAGTTATTTTGTTATTTCGGTGTTAGTTTATTTCCTGTTATGAATCCATAATGCCCACTAGGACCGACTAGTGAAGAATTTATTCAGTTGAGTTTATTAATCAAGCTTTAAATGTACCACTAACAGTAAACTTTGGTAAGGCAAAATAAATCTCATGAAAGAAAAAATTTGAAAAATCTAGCAAGAAAAAAATGGTCACGATTGACTAAATAATTTTGAGTAGCTGCGCAGCATCCCTATGTTGTGTTCGTGTTTTATTCTTTTTTTTTTTTGCGGCAGATAGCTGATATCAGCGAGGGAAATTGGCCAGCACTGGAGTTGGTGAAAAAGCACACAAAGCAGGGACAAAGGAAAATACAAATCTGTACTATAAAATATGAGTGCTGATATGCAAACGAATCTCAAGGAATTGCGTCGTAGGTAATGAAGTGTGGTTTCGCACGTACCAAAGAGCTTTGCCTTTCATCGGCGTATTCCTCTCTCGGACCTGCCGTCTACACTTCCGCTCCTCCGACCCGCATTTAAGTTTCCCGTTAAACAGTGTGGACAACTTTGTGTGTGACGTCAGCGCATGAACCCCTTCACTCGCATGTTGTGGCCATGGTCGTTCGTATAAAATTGCATTCTCCTATAACATGCATGCATAAAAAGAACTTTATTCGAGACCTGAGGGACAAAACTAAAAGAGGCCAAGAGACCTCTTCTTTCTTTATTTTGTTTCCATTGTAAACGTCGTTACACAATGGCAGGGGCCAAGAAAAAAGCTGCTATCAGCAGGTGGCGGAGATGGCATAAGTGACGTGATTGAGCTTTAAGAATCAGTCCTCCTCAGTCAAGTCGGTGGCTCCACCCGTGTCGGCACCGGGAGATGATGACTGTCCAAGAACCAGCAAATTACATTTTATTGTGACCCAAAAATGGGCCTCAGACGTTTGCACAGCGCCTTTTTGGGCTGCAACAGATTTTCAAACTCCTAGAAATACACAGTGTCGTGTCTCATGACGTTACTGTCGACAGTTCAACTTCGTGCAGCAAAGTGATATGACCTAGCACACTGTAAAGTGCAGTCGTGCCATGGGTGCGATCGTTCCTTCGTTATCAGTGCTTGAGCAACCTCCTTGCCTTATCTTGCAGTCGTGCCATGGGTGCGATCGTTCCTTCGTTATCAGTGCTTGAGCAACCTTTCTTGCCTTATCGTGCAGTCGTGCCATGGGTGCGATCGTTCCTTCGTTTATCAGTGCTTGAGCAACCTTTCTTGCCTTATCGTGCAGTCGTGCCATGGGTGCGATCGTTCCTTCTTTATCAGTGCTTGAGCAACCTTTCTTGCCTTATCGTGCAGTCGTGCCATGGGTGCGATCGTTCCTTCTTTATCAGTGCTTGAGCAACCTTTCTTGCCTTATCGTGCAGTCGTGCCATGGGTGCGATTGTTCCTTCTTTATCAGTGCTTGAGCAACCTTTCTTGCCTTATCGTGCAGTCGTGCCATGGGTGCGATCGTTCCTTCTTTATCAGTGCTTGAGCAACCTTTCTTGCCTTATCGTGCAGTCGTGCCATGGGTGCGATCGTTCCTTCGTTATCAGTGCTTGAGCAACCTTTCTTGCCTTATCGTGCAGTCGTGCCATGGGTGCGATCGTTCCTTCGTTATCAGTGCTGAGCAACCTTTCTTGCCTTATCGTGCAGTCGTGCCATGGGTGCGATCGTTCCTTCTTTATCAGTGCTTGAGCAACCTTTCTTGCCTTATCGTGCAGTCGTGCCATGGGTGCGATCGTTCCTTCGTTATCAGTGCTTGAGCAACCTCCTTGCCTTATCGTGCAGTCGTGCCATGGGTGCGATCGTTCCTTCGTTATCAGTGCTTGAGCAACCTTTCTTGCCTTATCGTCTACATTTTCCCTGATACAGCATGTCCCTTATGTTATCCTTATCTTCATTCTTTTATACTGTACTGAATGCTAATGACAGCTTTAAGCTCCCAAAACCTCGATATGATAATGATGCACGCCGTAGTGAAGGGCTCCGGAAATTTAGACCATCTGGTGTTCTTTAACACACTGACATCGCACAATACACGGGCCTCTAGCATTTCGCCTCCACGGAAATGAGACCGCCGGGGCCGGTAGCGAACCCGCGACCTTCAGGTCAGCAGCCGAGCACCGTAACCACTACACCACCGCGGCGGGAAGGTCGCAGTGTAAGTGCCGTGTTTACGAGATGCTGGGTCAAGGCTGCTACGAGAGGCCCCCCGGGTCTCTTGGGTAACGTGACGCTAGGGCCAAAGGACTGGGCTGGGATCATCCAGGCAGTGGCAAGGCAAAGGCAGCCAGAGATAAAAAAAAGACGTTTAATTTAAAATAGAACAACGTATATACAAAACATGGACAAAGGAGCAGCCCCCCGACGTGCTAGATGCGCCGGCCTTTTATAAGCGCCAGGAGGAGGAGGGTGCACCTCCGCACTTCGGACGCGTCCAGCGTCTCTGAGGGACGGGTCCAGCGTCTCTGATGGACGCGCCCAGTGTCTCTGCGAGGGACGCCAGCAAGGGAGAGAGCACTGCACAGGGGGTTGTGATGCACTCTACCAGGTAGTCTTGCTCGGAGTCCAGCCGTTGCGAGCCTTTCCGTTGGTGGGCCGAAGCGCGTTCATAACAAGACAAACCCGGTAAGAAAGTGGGAGCAAAAGTGCGAGAGAGAGAATTCATGGTCAAATGGCGGCGCAATTAGTTGTGTCCTCGGTGGTAAAAGCGTCCTTCGAGGGGCAATGCCCACCTATGGTGGCGCGAACCTCGTCAACGACTGTGCATCTATCTAGTAGCATTCGCCTAATGAACATACTTAGGTATAAAATGGAAGGACACTTTGTACATTTCAAAAGTGTGTTCGGCGAAAGCTTGTGGCCATTCGACTGACTATGCCATGTCTTTTTTTCCTTTTACACTCTCAGCGGAATGCCACACAGACGAAATGCGTGCGTGTTTTCTTTTTTAATTTTTTACCGCGAATCGCAGCGAGACGCGAGACTAATCTGCCTCCGTTCGCATGCGTTCGTATTCTCGCGCTTTGCGCATCGTGCATATGCCATCCGCGTTCCAGCGCTTAAATTGACGGACACTTTATAAACTCCAAAGTGCGTGCCGCGAACGCCTGTGTCCATTGAGGCGGGGTCGGTCGGAATGGAACGCGATGCGCGCGTCTCCCTCCTTGCATGATTGCAAACGCTGGACGCAAGCAAAGCGCGAGCGCTGTAGAGTCCGACAGGCGCCCCGGTGGCCACCTGGCACCGTGCCAGGGCTCGGACGGACGGGCGGACGGGCGGACGGACGTGAGCATGAGACATTAAAGGCATTCGCCTTAAAAATGAAAGCGAGTGGTCCTCATAAGTGGGTCGGACGGGCAAATACTTCTCCGCAGTCGTCATTAGAATGCTGTCGGTCTGAATAGTGTAATGACACTTCCTGTTTACTGCCCTTGCCAGCGAGTGTGTTTGGTGAAAACACCTTGCTGCGATGAAGCAATGAAATACGTAGCTTTAATAGCGGTGCTCTAAAAATAAACAAAACAACATTCAATACAGGATCGGTAATAACTGTAAGCCCGCTTTTTTTTGCGCTCTCAAATGTTATAAGGGTCTCCATATGCTATTTGCGATGCGATCCCAACAATGTCGTGCTTAAATAAAATCCCACTACCTTTATAGACATAACTGAAGAATTATCGTACAATACAGCCGACAGCTCATCCTAATATTTCTATCGTGGTGTTCGAGATACTAAGAAATAAACAGCTTCTATACATTCTGGGTTTGTAATGACACATAACGATTGATGATATTACTGCAATTTGCCGCCGCGGCGGAGCAGTGTTTATGGTGCTGGACTGCTGACCCGAAGGTCGCGGGTTCGATACCGGCCGCGGCGGTCGCATTTCAGTGGAGGCGAAATGGTAGAAGCCCATGCACTGTGCGATGTCAGTGCGCGTTAAAGAATACCAGATGGTCGAAATTTCCGGAACCCTCCACTACGATGACATTAAAGTTATTTCAATCAGCCAACCAATCTACGGCGACGTGCCTCGTATGGTTTGCTTTGGCACGTAATGCTCCTGATAATATGAGATATTACTGCAATTGGAATAAGTTGATTCAGTTACATCTCTGTTTATTCTGGGTATTGTGTTTTACGCAAACTATGGCAACGTGCTAACAATTTCTTTCATCTTTGCTATTATTAATTAATCATAATAGGTGGCAATTAGAGAGACCATTCTTCTTTATCATTTAGAGCTGCCAATATAGCTCTGCGGTTGCTGTATGTGAAAATTATATTTTCGCGTTTTACGTTCGAGAACCGCGATACGATTATCGTATAAGGCATAGTAGGGACTGCCGTATTGTACTGCCCACCTGCGGTTCTTTCAAGTGCACCTAAATCTAAATACACTGGCGTTTTTGCATCGTGTCTGCATCGAAATGTGACTGCCCGGACCGGGAATCTGCAGCGCGACACCTTAGCTGCTTAACTACCACAACTGTTACTGTAACTGTTGTATGTTGTGAGCCTGCTTGACATGCACTGTAACAAGGCCGCGCGAACCCGCTGTTTCGCTGACGTCACAAAACGAAATCGATCATTCGCTGAAGAGTGTTCCAGCTGCACGCATGATCTGATAATGCACCTCCGAAACTGATGCTTGAACAACGGCATAGGTTGCCGTGCTCTAGTCATGCAGATGGCGATTCCCGTCAGGATGAACGCGACATTACTGAAGGCCGGCCGTCTGAGGTTCCATGTATTAAAACCACCATTTGGTTATGAGGCACGCCGTATGTGGAGGGCACCGGAAACATCGGCCACCGAAATTTCCGGCGCCCCTCGGTTACAGAACCCTCGGTTACAGAACCCTCGGTTACAGAATCGAGGGTTCTGTAGCGAGCACGTGGATCTAAGTACACGGGTCTTTAGCGTTTCGTCTCCATCGAAATGCAGACGCCACGGCCGGGAATCGATCCCGTGACCTTCTGGTCAGCAGTCGAGCACCATAACCACTAGGCCAGCGTGGAGAGCTAAATAAGGCCGGTGCAGTTACCGCAATACGCGGCCACAACATATATATCATTATGAGTGGAGGGCTCCGGAAATTTTGACCGTCTGGTGGTCTATAGCGTGCACCTAAATCTAAGCACACGGACATCTAGCATCACGCCTATACATCGATATCCGGCCGCCGCGGGGGAGCTTATGGTTCACAAGAACAGAAATCTGGTCGAGTTTGTAAGTTTCTTGCGCTTGCTCAAATGTGCGATTTTACAGTTCGTCTACCCCTTTTTCACGGCAGCATAAATCTACAGCCACGGCAGCATAAATCTACAGCCACGGCACTCTGGCAACCTTAATGCCATTAGGGATCAGCGCTTGTTTGCTCACTTTGCCTTCCGTCATCGTTCGTTGTGTTGTGTGCGCGCTGCAATTTCATAATGAGTCTAGGACCTTGCGGTAATCAGTTTCGTTATGTGACCACATATACTATAGTGTCTCCTTTTTAATTGTGTAAAGGCATTTATTGAAGGCTGGCGTAAGGGTCGACCGGTAGCTCGATTAACGAATCAATCGACGGACCACGAGTGCGAGCGGCGTCCACGAGCAATGCGAGAGACAGACCCACTATATGTCACTGGAGAGGGTGACCCACTGTAGCGTTCCTCTTTGCTGCAAAAGGAATGGTTATATAAATCGGGAGAAATTAGGAAATCACAAATTTGCAAAGAAGAATACACGTAAACTAGCGTCTGCTGTCTACAATCTTCGTCTTTAAGGAAATAAGCGTACTCGAACATTAAGAACGTTAACTGGTGCGACTTTCAAAAGCGTACTGCGGTGGCTGCCTCCCTCCCTGTTCGTCATTTAAATAAATAATAATATTGTTACGTAAAAATAGCACAGGCCTCTTCTTTGTCGTCTTTAATATGTCAGCTACGTAGCAATATATCGTGTTATACGTCCCAAAACCACTGTATGATTACGAGAGACGGCGTAGTGGAGAACTCCGGAAATTTCGATTACCTGGGCTTCTTTAACGTGCACCCAAATCTGAGCACACAGGCCTCGAGCATTTTCGCCTCTACCGAAAATGCGGCCGCAGTGGCCAGGGTTCGATCCCGCGACCTTCGGGTCAGCAGTCAAGCACCATTACCACTAGACCACCGCGGCGGGTGGTCGTCATTTAAAGGGGTCATGAACCAGTTTTTCAAGTAGTAATCATCGAATGATTTCAGTATCGAAGTTTATTGCCTCAGTAATCGATTAGTGCCAAAATTTCTCGAATCCGTCAAGAACTAGAGGAGTATCAGGGATTTGTCGCGTGCTTTTAGCGCTCTGTCGTCCCGACGAGCGCGCTGGAAGATTAAAATGGGATGGGAGGGGGGGGGGGGCTAGGGGGGCAGAAGTTACGTCAGCGTGCGTGATGACCTTGAGCACGAGTGATGAAACGCGATCGCTCTCTCCTGTGATGATTCCTGTGCGCGCTAGTGGGGCTAATGTGTATAGTTAGCAGACTATTGAGCGTGGCGCCGCCACGTCGCCGCATCCCCTTGGCAAGGAGCGCATTCGATTCAAACGCCACATTTAATTTATGTCGGCTGTTGGCTAGCAGCGTGCTATCTGTTATGTGACGCCAAACAGCAGGCGCTCGCAGCTCCGGGGAGAGAATGAGCACAGGCCTCTGTACATACTTCGGCAGGATTTTGCCTTGGGGGATGCAAATCTGTGTTTCATCGCGGCTGGGAGAGTGGGAGAACGCTGGTGTGGCTTGGGCGAGGGGCAAGTGCTGGTGTGGCTTGGCGGGGGAGGGGGGGGGGCGGCAGTGCCTTTTTTCGCAGCCCCCCTTGCCGAAGGCCATGCCTCTGTATGAAAAGAGGGCACTTGAGAAAGTGGCAACTTCGCGCACCACTTCTAAACTCTTCTTGCCGCGCATGACCGCAAGCTTTGGCCGGGCGAGGGAGCTATTTTCGATGTATCCACCTAGCGGACATATCCAGTTCGGCGGAGCGTTTTCAGTTACTCGAAAAAGCGGCGAGCCGTGACGTCATGGCGCTCTTGACCACGTCGACGCACCGAGCCCGCCAGCACATTCCCAGCGTAAAGTGAATGAAGGTGGACGAAATGTGCAGTAACAGGACACATAAGCTAACTTGACAAGTCTGAACTTGCGTATGAACGTGTTCAGATATTTAAGACCCATGCAGGGGAATGCGTACCGACGTTCCAGGTGGCAGGTGCGTCTGGCGGGCAGCCGCGTTAAACCGAATTCAAGGGCTAACATGATTAGAATTTATGCACGGCCTCAGAGATGTGTGTCCAAAGGCGGACCTCTGGGGGCAGCCTCCGTTGTGGTGACAGCAATTCCGTACCTCTCACTTGTGTGTAGAGTTGTGAAAACTTCGTGAGGTTAAAATGACGCTGCGGAAGAAAGACAGGAAGCGGGGGGCGCGCTGTTCGCCGAGCTCCGGGCAATCAGTGGAGGCCGTAGTGGATAGTCCACAAGGTGGATACATCGAGAATCGCGGCCCTGGCGATCACAGTGCCTGCTTTCAGCTGGATGTGTTCTTGCACCAGGCCCGAGGGGCTGGTTCATGACCCCTTTAAAGGGGCCATGACACCCAATTTTCGACCATAATCTGTGTTATGTAGGTTGATTCTTGTACGTTCACAGACAAGCTGAAGAAATTTTAGCGCATTTGGTGGTGCCGTTAATTAATAATTGAATATTTTTTATAAACGAGCGAGCGGCCTGAGAGTCGGGCAAGCACTGGCACGCGCTCGCTCATGGAGGAAGGAAAACTCCGGAGGAGGGCCCTATCGTATCCCAACGCATTGCCCGAAAAAGTGTAACCGGAAGATGACGTCAGATTTATGGGGCAAACAAAGCCGATATGGGGCAAACAAAACAGCAGACGCCCCGCGGCGATACTCTCCACGCTGGTTCGCTTATGCGTAGATTTGTTGTACCGACGTGAATTTAGCGCGTTTTGTGCGGTTTTGCAAGTAGTAAAATGTTGCGAGTACACGTTTACCAGGCTGTTCGTGTGGTAGGCGGTCCGCACGCTGCGTGCTGAAATTCTTCGAGGAGGCGTTTTTTTGTGCAACAGTACAGAAAAGTACCGGTACGTGCCGTAATCCAAAACATTCAGCCCCTGCATCGTTCTCTACGAACTCACCTGGCAGCGACTTACGCGTTCTGCTGGGCGGTAGGCCATTTTTCTTCCCTATTCGGAGCAACGCCAACTTAGTATCTGACGAAACTTTACGACGAAAAAAGGACACCGCCGTACTGTATACGCGATCGTACACGCAAAGTTTGTGATTCCACTGCGCACACACAACTACTACCACCATACAGGCGCGCAAACGCCGCAAAAAATACACACACCACCGTAGTCCGATAACGACAGTAAAGTTTATTGCCCTTCCGTATACGAACGACACAGCCTCCAAACACGCGGTACGATGCCTACGGCGTGTGTTATGTACAGGTGCGCCAGACACCAAAAACAGAAGTTCACGTGTGTTCTGAGTTGACACAATACGTAAGAACCAACAGAGCGCACATCTGAGAGCTTCTTCGCATGCAAGTACCATGCATTAGTGATCAGCAATGAAGCGATCGTACGTACACGTGAAAAGAGTGACACCCGGTGCTTTCCGCAGTGCACGCGAGTTTGCACGGGGTATACGCAACAGCTGGGCATTGCGTAGCTTTCCACAAAAACAAACACAGAAGGAGCAGCACGAGTGAATCCACTGCGCCGCTTGCACGGCGAAAAAAAAAAAAAAAAAAAAGGCTGCAAAAGCTCCACGACTCGCCAAATCGGTCGGTGCGCGCATGCGCACAGAAACAACCGCGACGGAAATCACCAGAATGCTTAGCTGCTCCTTCGCTAGGAGGCGATGCGGGCGTTAGCCAGGTGGAGGCTTCACGGAACGAATGGACGTCAGGGCCTCTCCTTAGTATTCCTTCCTCCAATACGCTCGCTAGCCGTGACGTAACGAGTAGCTTACTGTGCGAGCGTCTGCACTGTCTGCATTCCGTGTTCCATGTTCAGCTGCGCGTGCAAACGAGCTATTTCTGCTTTTCTCAACTTGCCTCTGGAACTAAATGACTTGCAGCGGTTAAAAAAACAGCAACTAGAGAAACACTCGCAGTGAACACACTGACCGCGTGTGGGACGTAGCAGACGACGTCACTGCTCCTCGCAGTTAGTGACGTCACGCACGCCATGGCAAAATGGCGGTCGCCGGCGGTGGGCGGAGTTTACAGCCGACGACTTCCCCCGGCTTATTTTGGACTGAAATAATCTTTTACAGTCCAGTTTTCACACGTGTTACAAGCATATTTGACCCTCTACCTTCGTTTTTCGCCAAAAACCGCAAATTGTTGGGTGACCATGTCATGGCCCCTTTAAGGGTATCCATTACTGCCTCGTTCTAGGAGGCTTTCTGCTTCGCGCACTTTGCGAAGCAGTAATATTGCTGTAATATTCTAACCATGTAACTGAACTGAATTATTTAATGAACTTGGCTTGACTTGACTTGTGAGTATATGTACACTCAGCGGACGTCATGGCGTAGCGTTACGGTGTCATGGCGTTACGGTTTCGCGCTGCTAAGTGCAAGGACATGGGTTCGATTTCCGACCGCGGTGGTCGCGTTTTGGATAGAAGAGAAATGTAAAAGCGTGCGAATAAGGTTCGCGTCAAAGAACAACGGGTGGTTGAAATTATTGCGGAGCCCTTTACAACGGCTTGTCACATTGTAATACTATTGTTTGGGCGCATGAGACACCAGCGATCATTTAATCTTATAAACCTATTCCTCATTTGACGGCCATATTTGCTGTACATTCATTGTTCAGGGGTTATCCTCAAACGTGCTTCACTTCTATTCTGTAACGCCCGCATATATTTTGACTGTGTTGTTTAATTCCTGAATGAAGTAGGCATTCATCGCAACGATTTCCTGTTCGGGAGAAGAAAGAAAAGCTCTGCCCGGTTTCGCGTTTCCATTTAGTCACCTCTTTAGTTTTAGAGCCGAGAACGGCAGC
>JALIZH010028014.1:0-15370 GCA_030522465.1 Rhipicephalus appendiculatus
TGACCGTTTCTGAAGTGGTCGAATCTATTAATGTATGACGACTCGGTAGGAAACGTGCAATGGTACTGTACACTCTTCCATTCCTATATCCGAATCTTTTGCGTATGAAGCATTGCAGTCCGCTGCATATGCGACGCGACTTAGTCGATATATTATACAAGATAGATACCACTAAGAGCGCTTGTGTATACGATGATTATTGTATACATGTCGGATGCCTGCAGCCCTAAGTACTGTTTCCGCTCGCAGGTAAGACTGTCTCTTACTATCGTTGTTGATTCAGTGCAGTTTTCTTTGTCAGCGTCCGATGCGCGATGTAGCAAACGGCTAAGCAAGGGAAAAATACACTGTCGTTCGACTCACACTGTGACTGGATGACTTACGTTTCGTCCAGGAAACCTACACATATAGCGATTTTGATTAATACCAAGCAACAATACAAAAATATTCATGAACCATTCCACTACGTCAAGCTGGGTGACCAGCGAAGCTGCGTAGCACACGGCACAGAGGTTACGGAAGAGCTTGATGAAATGCACACCAATGCAAATAATTTTTGGAGCTAGTGCAACCAATTTTTGGATCTATCCTTTAAACCTTTCAGGGTTTTCACCGTACATATACGGCATCGCCCAACAGGCACCGAAGGTTCTCGCCTCGATGTATGCCATTGCCTCTATATGTCTGTATCATTTCTCTTGCTTGGCATGTGCAGCCACACTTCAAGAATAGGTGGATTTTCTTTTTTTTTTTTTTTTGATCCGCCGACGTACCTTCTGTGTGTTTGTTTTATCTTTTGCTTTCCAAAGCGGTGCGCTGGCCGTCGCTTGCGCATCGGAGCACGCCCCGCGGTGTGGCTGGGTCGAAACGCGCACCTTTTTGGACTATTTGTATTTCTCAGGATCTGCTGCCACGCTTCGGGAATGCGTGCAATTTTTATTTATTTTTTTCATGCAGCGATCTCTTTCCAGTGTTTTTTTTTTGTTGTTGTTGCTTTCCAAAGCGGTGCCCCGGCTGTTGCTTGCCCTTCCGAGCACGGCTGCGATGCGGCTGGTTTACAATGCACGTTTTTCTCGATCATTTATCGTGCTTGGCATGTGCTGCCACGTTTCGGGAATACATGGAATTTTTTTCATGCGCCGATCTCTCTCCTTTTTTTTTTTTTTTTTTTTGCTTTCCAAACCGGCGCGCGCCGGCTGTCGCTTGCCCTTCCGAGCACGGCTGCGGTGCGGCTGGTTTACAATGCACGTTTTTCTCGATCATTTATCGTGCTTGGCATGTGCTGCCACGTTTCGGGAATACTTGGAATTTTTTTCATGCGCCCATCTCTCTCCTTTTTTTTTCTTTTTTTTTCTTTCCAAAGCGGCGCGCGCCGGCTGTCGCTTGCCCCTACCGAGCACGGCTGCGGTGCGGCTGGTTTACAATGCACGTTTTTTCTCGATCATTTATCGTGCTTGGGATGTGCTGCCACGTTTCGGGAATACATGGAATTTTTTTCATGCGCCGATCTCTCTCCTTTTTTTTTGCTTTCCAAAGCGGCGCGCGCCGGCTGTCGCTTGCCCTTCCGAGCACGGCTGCGGTGCGCCTGGTTTACAATGCACGTTTTTCTCGATCATTTATCGTGCTTGGCATGTGCTGCCACGTTTCGGGAATACATGGAATTTTTTTCATGCGCCGATCTCTCTCCTTTTTTTTTTTTTTGCTTTCCAAAGCGGCGCGCGCCGGCTGCTTGCCCTTCCAGCACGGCTGCGGTGCGCCTGGTTTACAATGCACGTTTTTCTCGATCATTTATCGTGCTTGGCATGTGCTGCCACGTTTCGGGAATACATGGAATTTTTTCATGCGCCGATCTCTCTCCTTTTTTTTTTTTTTGCTTTCCAAAGCGGCGCGCGCCGGCTGTCGCTTGCCCTTCCGAGCACGGCTGCGGTGCGGCTGGTTTACAATGCACGTTTTTCTCGATCATTTATCGTGCTTGGCATGTGCTGCCACGTTTCGGGAATACATGGAATTTTTTTTTCATGCGCCGATCTCTCTCCTTTTTTTTTTTTTTTTTTGCTTTCCAAAGCGGCGCGCGCCGGCTGTCGCTTGCCCTTCCGAGCACGGCTGCGGTGCGGCTGGTTTACAACGCGCGTTTTGCTCGATCATTTATCGTGCTTGGCATGTGCTGCCACGTTTCGGGAATACATGGAATTTTTTTCATGCGCCGATCTCTCTCCTTTTTTTTTGCTTTCCAAAGCGGCGCCCCGGCTGTCGCTTGCTCTTCCGAGCACGGCTGCGGTGCGGCTGGTTTACAACGCGCGTTTTGCTCGATCATTTATCGTGCTTGGCATGTGCTGCCACGTTTCGGGAATACATGGAATTTTTTTCATGCGCCGATCTCTCTCCTTTTTTTTTTTTTTTTTTTTGCTTTCCAAAGCGGCGCGCGCCGGCTGTCGCTTGCCCTACCGAGCACGGCTGCGGTGCGGCTGGTTTACAATGCACGTTTTTTCTCGATCATTTATCGTGCTTGGGATGTGCTGCCACGTTTCGGGAATACATGGAATTTTTTTCATGCGCCGATCTCTCTCCTTTTTTTTTTGCTTTCCAAAGCGGCGCGCGCCGGCTGTCGCTTGCCCTTCCGAGCACGGCTGCGGTGCGCCTGGTTTACAATGCACGTTTTTCTCGATCATTTATCGTGCTTGGCATGTGCTGCCACGTTTCGGGAATACATGGAATTTTTTTCATGCGCCGATCTCTCTCCCTTTTTTTTTTTTTTGCTTTCCAAAGCGGCGCGCGCCGGCTGTCGCTTGCCCTTCCGAGCACGGCTGCGGTGCGCCTGGTTTACAATGCACGTTTTTCTCGATCATTTATCGTGCTTGGCATGTGCTGCCACGTTTCGGGAATACATGGAATTTTTTTTTCATGCGCCGATCTCTCTCCTTTTTTTTTTTTTGCTTTCCAAAGCGGCGCGCGCCGGCTGTCGCTTGCCCTTCCGAGCACGGCTGCGGTGCGGCTGGTTTACAATGCACGTTTTTCTCGATCATTTATCGTGCTTGGCATGTGCTGCCACGTTTCGGGAATACATGGAATTTTTTTCATGCGCCGATCTCTCTCCTTTTTTTTTTTTTTTTTGCTTTCCAAAGCGGCGCGCGCCGGCTGTCGCTTGCCCTTCCGAGCACGGCTGCGGTGCGGCTGGTTTACAACGCGCGTTTTGCTCGATCATTTATCGTGCTTGGCATGTGCTGCCACGTTTCGGGAATACATGGAATTTTTTTCATGCGCCGATCTCTCTCCTTTTTTTTTGCTTTCCAAAGCGGCGCCCCGGCTGTCGCTTGCTCTTCCGAGCACGGCTGCGGTGCGGCTGGTTTACAATGCACGTTTTTCTCGATCATTTATCGTGCTTGGCATGTGCTGCCACGTTTCGGGAATACATGGAATTTTTTTCATGCGCCGATCTCTCTCCTTTTTTTTTTTTTTTGCTTTCCAAAGCGGCGCGCGCCGGCTGTCGCTTGCCCTTCCGAGCACGGCTGCGGTGCGGCTGGTTTACAACGCGCGTTTTGCGCGATCATTTGTCGTGCTTGGCATGTGCTGCCACGTTTCGGGAATACATGGAATTTTTTTCATGCGCCGATCTCTCTCCTTTTTTTTTTTTTTTGCTTTCCAAAGCGGCGCGCGCCGGCTGTCGCTTGCCCTTCCGAGCACGGCTGCGGTGCGGCTGGTTTACAACGCGCGTTTTGCTCGATCATTTATCGTGCTTGGCATGTGCTGCCACGTTTCGGGAATACATGGAATTTTTTTTCATGCGCCGATCTCTCTCCTTTTTTTTGCTTTCCAAAGCGGCGCCCCGGCTGTCGCTTGCTCTTCCGAGCACGGCTGCGGTGCGGCTGGTTTACAACGCGCGTTTTGCTCGATCATTTATCGTGCTTGGCATGTGCTGCCACGTTTCGGGAATACATGGAATTTTTTTCATGCGCCGATCTCTCTCCTTTTTTTTTTTTTTGCTTTCCAAAACGGCGCCCCGGCTGTCGCTTGCTCTTCCGAGCACGGCTGCGGTGCGGCTGGTTTACAACGCGCGTTTTGCGCGATCATTTGTCGTGCTTGGCATGTGCTGCCACGTTTCGGGAATACATGGAATTTTTTTCATGCGCCGATCTCTCTCCTTTTTTTTTTTTTTTTTTGCTTTCCAAAGCGGCGCGCGCCGGCTGTCGCTTGCCCTTCCGAGCACGGCTGCGGTGCGGCTGGTTTACAACGCGCGTTTTGCTCGATCATTTATCGTGCTTGGCATGTGCTGCCACGTTTCGGGAATACATGGAATTTTTTTCATGCGCCGGTCTCTCTCCTTTTTTTTTTGCTTTCCAAAGCGGCGCCCCGGCTGTCGCTTGCTCTTCCGAGCACGGCTGCGGTGCGGCTGGTTTACAATGCACGTTTTTCTCCATCATTTATCGTGCTTGGCATGTGCTGCCACGTTTCGGGAATACATGGAATTTTTTTCATGCGCCGATCTCTCTCCTTTTTTTTTTTTTTTTTTGCTTTCCAAAGCGGCGCGCGCCGGCTGTCGCTTGCCCTTCCGAGCACGGCTGCGGTGCGGCTGGTTTACAACGCGCGTTTTGCTCGATCATTTATCGTGCTTGGCATGTGCTGCCACGTTTCGGGAATACATGGAATTTTTTTTCATGCGCCGATCTCTCTCCTTTTTTTTGCTTTCCAAAGCGGCGCCCCGGCTGTCGCTTGCTCTTCCGAGCACGGCTGCGGTGCGGCTGGTTTACAACGCGCGTTTTGCTCGATCATTTATCGTGCTTGGCATGTGCTGCCACGTTTCGGGAATACATGGAATTTTTTTCATGCGCCGATCTCTCTCCTTTTTTTTTTTTTGCTTTCCAAAACGGCGCCCCGGCTGTCGCTTGCTCTTCCGGAGCACGGCTGCGGTGCGGCTGGTTTACAACGCGCGTTTTGCTCGATCATTTGTCGTGCTTGGCATGTGCTGCCACGTTTCGGGAATACATGGAATTTTTTTCATGCGCCGATCTCTCTCCTTTTTTTTTTGCTTTCCAAAGCGGCGCCCCGGCTGTCGCTTGCTCTTCCGAGCACGGCTGCGGTGCGGCTGGTTTACAACGCGCGTTTTGCTCGATCATTTATCGTGCTTGGCATGTGCTGCCACGTTTCGGGAATACATGGAATTTTTTTCATGCGCCGATCTCTCTCCTTTTTTTTTTTTTTGCTTTCCAAAACGGCGCCCCGGCTGTCGCTTGCTCTTCCGAGCACGGCTGCGGTGCGGCTGGTTTACAACGCGCGTTTTGCTCGATCATTTGTCGTGCTTGGCATGTGCTGCCACGTTTCGGGAATACATTGAATTTTTTTCATGCGCCGATCTCTCTCCTTTTTTTTTTTTTGCTTTCCAAAGCGGTGCCCCGGCTGTCGCTTGCCCTTCCGAGCACGGCTGCGGTGCGGCTGGTTTACAACGCGCGTTTTGCGCGATCATTTGTCGTGCTTGGCATGTGCTGCCACGTTTCGGGAATACATGGAATTTTTTTCATGCGCCGATCTCTCTCCTTTTTTTTTTTGGCTTTCCAAAACGGCGCCCCGGCTGTCGCTTGCTCTTCCGAGCACGGATGCGGTGCGGCTGGTTTACAACGCGCGTTTTGCTCGATCATTTGTCGTGCTTGGCATGTGCTGCCACGTTTCGGGAATACATGGAATTTTTTTCATGCGCCGATCTCTCTCCTTTTTTTTTTTGCTTTCCAAAGCGGCGCGCGCCGGCTGTCGCTTGCCCTTCCGAGCACGGCTGCGGTGCGGCTGGTTTACAACGCGCGTTTTGCTCGATCATTTATCGTGCTTGGCATGTGCTGCCACGTTTCGGGAATACATGGAATTTTTTTTCATGCGCCGATCTCTCTCCTTTTTTTTTGCTTTCCAAAGCGGCGCCCCGGCTGTCGCTTGCTCTTCCGAGCACGGCTGCGGTGCGGCTGGTTTACAACGCGCGTTTTGCTCGATCATTTGTCGTGCTTGGCATGTGCTGCCACGTTTCGGGAATACATGGAATTTTTTTTCATGCGCCGATCTCTCTCCTTTTTTTTTTTTTTGCTTTCCAAAGCGGTGCCCCGGCTGTTGCTTGCTCTTCCGAGCACGGCTGCCGTGCGGCTGGTTTACAACGCGCGCTTTGCTCGATCATTTGTCGTGCTTGGCATGTGCTGCCACGTTTCGGGAATACATGGAATTTTTTTCATGCGCCGATCTCTCTCCTTTTTTTTTTTTTTTTTTGCTTTCCAAAGCGGCGCCCCGGCTGTCGCTTGCTCTTCCGAGCACGGCTGCGGTGCGGCTGGTTTACAACGCGCGTTGTGCTCGATCATTTATCGTGCTTGGCATGTGCTGCCACGTTTCGGGAATACATGGAATTTTTTTCATGCGCCGATCTCTCTCCTTTTTTTTTTGCTTTCCAAAACGGCGCGCCGGCTGTCGCTTGCTCTTCCGAGCACGGCTGCGGTGCGGCTGGTTTACAACGCGCGTTTTGCTCGATCATTTGTCGTGCTTGGCATGTCCTGCCACGTTTCGGGAATACATGTAATTTTTTTTCATGCGCCGATCTCTCTCCTTTCTTTTTTTTTTTTTGCTTTCCAAAGCGGTGCCCCGGCTGTTGCTTGCTCTTCCGAGCACGGCTGCGGTGCGGCTGGTTTACAACGCGCGTTTTGCTCGATCATTTATCGTGCTTGGCATGTGCTGCCACGTTTCGGGAATACATGGAATTTTTTTCATGCGCCGATCTCTCTCCTTTTTTTTTTTCCAAAGCGGAGCGCCGGCCATCTCTTGCGCATGCACGCGGTGCGGCTGATTTCAGTTTTGTCCTTCGGGTGATTATCGCTTCTCGCGCCCGGAAAACTGATAGCTGTTTTGTTTCCAATCTCTCGAAGAATGACCGCATGTTACCCTCTTGTTTATTGCTCCGCGGGGCGCGATTTCATCTGGGGCCGAATTCACAAAGCTTTCTCTTGCCTACGTAATTCCTCGCTAAGAATTCGCGTATCTCGAGGGATTACGATAGCAAACGGTACGAATAAACTTGCGACTTTTAAGGGCAAGGAGGCAACACGGATGCCGATGAAACGACAAGGAAACAAAGAAGTGTGAGCCGATGATAGCAAGGCGGCACGCAGAGCGTCTATACGATGATAGCCAATGTAAATTCGCTGCATCTCAGCTTCCTGTCCCGGGCGTCTGTACAGCGCTTCGGCGCTGCCGCGTTGCAACAGACGTCCGGGGGTCCTGCGCAAACCCAAGCTTTGACGTTTTGCCAATGACCCTGGATTAAAAATGTGTAATTCCTCGGTCGCTTTAAGCAATAATCCGTGCGCTATTTCGCCAAATGTAGGCGAACAACACTCCGGATGTGAAACCACGCAAAAATTGACACATGGGATGTTTGAAAAAGGTGACCCAAACGCCCTGTTACCACCACCAGTAAGTTATATTTCGATGAAGCTGTGCTGCCACTCAACTAATTAGGCCTGTTTTAGCACGGTATAGTGGCTGCCGTAAGTGTGTTTTGTAGCTAGACGTAAAAGGTTGGATTTCTTACAAAGATCTTAATGAAAGACATACTGGACTTTTGAGCCTACGGAGAATCTGTGCAGAGATATAGAGCAGCAGTAAAAGAAAGATATCCTGAACGTTATGTCGCAGGTTCAACGCACCCCAGCATTTTGATAACCTTTTTTGTTTTTCACAGATGTTTCGGTTTGTTCACATGCACCTGCGCTACATCTGTTGTAGACGCCGGACGGCGGTGTACGGACATTGTGCGGCCTTAAGGGTCTTCACCCCTAAAAGAAGCAGAGACGGCATTCGCGTGACTCTCATTTCGTATTTGCAAAAGCCTGAAATCGAAGTGAAAGAGGGGAAGATAAAGACGATCCTCTAGCGCAGCAGACGCCACAGAAAGCTTCCGCGGAGCTGCATCGGATGCTTGGAAAGTATAAAAAAGCGGCGTTCGCGTTACCTACTAACGTATATGGGAGAGAAATCCAAAGTGTGTGTGGTTACATATGAGAATCGAAGCAAATTAAGTGAGTAGTGAGTTTACTTAAATGACGATGCTCGAAGCAAACTGAGTATTCATTTAGTGAAAGTGATATTAGTGACAGTAAATTAGCGATAGTTAATTAGTAATGTCGCACGCCTATATAAAGTGCACGGTAATATAGCCACACTTGATGGCTTTCACCTTCGAGTCCCCTTAGGCGAACACATTCAGGTTTACTGTTCATTTTTTTTTCATCAAGTTTCACCGGACGTTTTACGTTTGGCATGTTTCGAGGGAATGAGGATATGTTAACAATGGCGTAAATGCTACAGTGGCAAGCTGTCATCTCAAGCACTGCAGCGGTGGTCGAGGGGTTACAGCGTCCAAGTACATGGTGGGAAGTACTGCGTTCGATTCGTAGTGTCGCCGAGCACTCACCGACATAGCTCGGCACACTCACTCATGAGTGCACTCTACTCACACTCACTCGTTTGAACGTGGTGAGTTGAGTATGATTGAGTACTCATGAGTGTGAGTGGACGTGAGTGTGAGTGAGAACTCATGAGAGTAAGTGAACGTGAGTGAGCATTCATGAGTGTGAGTGGATGTGAGTGTGAACGCGAGTGAGCACTCATGAGTGTGAGTGGTCGTGAGTGTGAACGTGAGTGAGCACTCATGAGTGTGAGTGGATGTGAGTGTGAACGTGATTGAGCACTCATGATGGCGAGTAGGCGTGAGTGTGAACGTGAGTGAGAATTCATGAGTGTGAGTGGACGTGAAGGTGAACGTGAGTGAGCACTCATGAGTTTGAGTAGGCGTGAATGTGAACGCGAGTGAGCACTCATGAGTATGAGTGGACGTGAGTATGAACGTGAGTACTCATGAGAGTGAGTGGACGTGTGTGCGTGAACGTGAGTGAGCACTCATGATGGCGAGTAGGCGTGAGTATGAACGTGAGTGAGTGCTCATGAGTGTGAGTAGTCGTGAGTATGAACATGTGTGAACTCATGAGGGTGAGTAGGCATGCCGCACAGAGAAACACGGCGGCACACACACACACACAGTGACTGGACTGCTGAGGAAGCGAGAAGCCCTAATGGTGCTGACGTTGTCTAGCGGCAGTTGACTAGACAAGCGATATGAGGCCGCAGAAAAAGGTTTATTGTGATGTAGTGTTAGCTCGGTAAGAGGCGTTTCAATTTGTTAGAAAACAGGAAGCAGAACTAGCAATCGGAAAATAAGATTTGACTTTTCTTCCAAGAGGTAACTGTCTCTTGCGCAGCGCGTTTCGACCGGGTAGCGTGTCGAAGACGCTGTCGGATACGTCAAACATCACGATGCTGGCATTCTGATTCTGCGCCGTACGTGTACCCGTGTACGCTGTGTGCCCTGGCGGCACGGCGCACCGTCGCGTCGGCGCCTATCTCGGCGCGGCGGCGACTGCGGCGACGGCACCTCCTCTCTGTCTCCCTTCTGTCGGTGGGCGCTGTTTTGTCGGTGGGCGCTGTTTGTTGGTCAGGCGCTGAGCCGTGCTCCCAACTCGGGCTGCAGAAATTGCGCCTTTTCCTTTCCTCACCCTCTCCTCCTCCTCCTCCTGTTTGTTGGTAGTGTAGCGTTCGGGACGACAGTACCGCTCCTCCTCTCTCGCTCGTTGTGTTTTCGCCGCTCCAAACTCCAGTAAAGGCACCCCTACACAACAAACGCCTTTTCAAAAATTACTGTGAGGTGTCACGCCTTATTGTTGTCTGTCAGCCTACGCATTGTTTACGATCCAGCTTTCGATCGGGGAGGCTCTTTAATAAAATACTTTGTTGAGCGCGTTGGTTTATTCTGGAATAGATTTGAGCGCAAAACGACGAGACACGAGAAGAGAAGACGACTACACGAGCGCTTGTGTACTCTCCTTCTCTTCTTGTGCCTCGTCCTTTCGCGCTCAAGTCTATTCCAGGATACACTTTAAGCACAACGAGCTGGAGAGGAGGAGCCCTACCATAGTCCCGTACCGTATTTGCGTACCGTATTTCCGTAACTTGCTAAAGCCCTCTAATGTGCGCATGTTCGGTTCCGGTCGCGCTCTGTTGCACGCGGAGGCTTCGTGTTCGAAGTGACGCTTGGAGGGCGGCATATTCATGGAGCTGCAGACAGGGACAATGTGCGCCGAGAGAACATCTAAACGTGCGCCTGTTAATATCTAATGGCAGCCTGCGCACGCGGGGCTGTTGCAGACGCCCAATTAAAACTCTATCAACGAGTTGAGACCGTTATACGCGTCTTTGTACGCGCTCCCGTAATGTGAGTGATGAAATCATTTATCAAGGGCTATTGTTTGCTGATTGCAGATTGTGTCTGCACTGCTGAAGGCACAATATATCGCTTTGAGATGAGGTTTCGTGTAAGCCCTAATAACATTTACATCAATATTCGAGGTGCAACGTGCGTCCACTCGCGCAAACGTGGGAAAAAATCAGTCAGCTTGCAGGACACCCCGACATACTAAATAGATCCAATGGCTTTTGTTTATTAAAAACTGTAACTTGAGGCGCAGATATACTACGGCATTCACAGTACGGCGCGTAAGGCGCTTCAAAATCGTGAAGTGAATTCTCGGATGTCCTTTCATTGGCGCACAGCGTGCGTTTATTACAAGACGAGCTTCCCGCTGTCTTGTTCGTTAAAATGTACATTCGTAGAGAAAGTATCTAAGGGGAGATGCGGAGATAAAATAGCGATTGTCGAAAAAGATATGCATTTTCAAATTTTAGTTGCTTTGGTTTGCTCGTTCACTAAAAGAACATGCTCACCAAGTTTGGTTGTTATCTGTGCAGCAGAAGAGAATATAATTCTTTCGCGAGGTGGTGGCGTGCATTTGCTGGTGAAACCACATCTGAATCCTCGTTTCAAACGCGGCTCCTGCGCAGCCAAGAGGCCGTACTTGAAGTGAATGCCCGTGTTAGGACGTGTATATATATATATATATATATATATATATATATATATATATATATATATATATATATATATATATATATATATATATATATATATATATATATATATATATATATATATATATATATATTTGCGCCTTTTAGCCATGGAACACTTTCTGTAGAGACTCAGCTAGAGGACAAATAATTTATGAAGGCATATTTCTAGTCTCCGGGACTGCAGAGTCGCTGGAAAATGGGAACCGAAGCTCGAATTGGCAAAAACTAATCACTTGAGACATCTAGTGTGAAATCTCTCTACGCCATCGCCTTATCGACAGTTCATCAACGCACCTGTTTTCGCGCCAATTTTACCATGGTAAAAGCGTGCACGGCGGCGGCCACGCGACGCGCGCCGTCGATATTGTAATATTAGAGCTCTCACCTTCCCGAATAGGCGTGTCCAATTTGACCACTTAGCCGCATTCGCACTTGAACTGTCCTACTAAATCTGCGCCTCAAGCCATATCGTCCTTATTAAACAAAAGCCATTATATTTATTTAGTACGCCGAAGTGTTCTCCACACGGATTGTTTTTTTTTTCCACGTTTGGACGAGTGGACGCACGCTGCACCTTGATTAACGATGCAAATGTTATAAGGGCTTACACAAGACCGAATCTCAAAGCAAACATATTGTGCCTTCAGCTGTGCAGACACAATCTGCAATCAGCGAACAATCACCCTTGATCATTTACTGTATCATTCACATAACGAGGGCCTGTACAAAGACGCGCATAACGGTCTCAACGCTTTCATAGACAGTTTATTTTTGGCGACCGCAACAGCCCTGCGTACGCAGGCTGCCAATGGACGTTGCCCGCGTCCGCAGATCCATGAATACGGCCGGCTCCCAGAGTCACTCTCAGCATGGAGCCAACGGAGCCAACGAAGCCTCCGCGCACATTTTCTCGAGCACATAACTACGGTACACGCAACGCACTCCATGAAAACAAGGAGGCAGATGGAGGCGCCGCCGCCACGGTCGCGCCGAGGTGGCCGAGGCGCCGACGGGACGGCGAGCCTCGGCGCCGTGGCGGCCCCCGCTAGTACACTGTACTAGAAGAGGGCAGCTGAATGAACCAAGCAACCAAGCCAACCAAGCGGCCGCGCCGCACGGCATGGCCGCGTCTCGGTAGATGTTCCGACGGGCGATCGTAGCGGCAGCGCTGTAGACGTCAGACTCTGCCCAGGCGGCGCTGCGAAAAACGCCGCCACC
Organism: Rhipicephalus appendiculatus; assembly: GCA_030522465.1. Classification (NCBI taxonomy): domain Eukaryota; kingdom Metazoa; phylum Arthropoda; class Arachnida; order Ixodida; family Ixodidae; genus Rhipicephalus; species Rhipicephalus appendiculatus. Next base: position 12,199 of record JALIZH010028014.1, read on the forward strand.
AGCGCTCTCATCGCCGTCCTGGCCGTAACTGGGTAGTGCAAAGAGAGCCGTCCACAAGCGAATGTGCATAGGCCGCTATAGAACCACCCCTCTTTCGTTGGTGTTGAAGCGCGGTTTCCTGAAAATTAAGGACCTGGAAAGCTTCTTCCGTCAATCCACCCTCGCTTCAGAAAAGTAGGAAGCACATCAAAGCGCCCTACGAGTACAATGAACAAGATATTTCAGTTTTTTCGGCGTGCTGCAACTCGCAACTGCAAGCGAGCATCGCATGACATCGACTTCGAGGCAAGCACTCCGACGTGCGTTCTTTAACGCCTAAATGCGTTAAATTTGGGCATACACATAATGTCAGAGCGATGAAGTACATCCACGAGCAATGTATATTACGATCAGTGGTACGAAGCTTGCTTTATCAGGCACGAATGGCCCCGGCGATTTTCGCCTTTGCAGTTGCATTTCCATCCATCTCTCGCTTCCTGCGCGTTCAACTGTTTTATTACGCATCCTCGAATGTTCTGTTGATGGTTGTCTTCCATTTGCATATACTGCAAATGTGGATACGTGCGTGTCCGTGTACTTTCTCGGTGTACAACGAAAGGCAAAACCGAGGCCTCCGAGATAGCTCCGGCAATCGCGGAGACCACGGGCAAGAAAAACCTGATGGTGGTTACGACCAACATTTTGCGATGTACTTGTATCTCGCTGTTAGCATTTGCTAGTTAAAGCCGGAACTTTGAGCCTTCAAAGCCTGCGTGCACAGTGCTGTGTGGTGACGACCAGTTCAGATTATGGGTGGTCGCGGAGTGCGCTATGTTTATCGCGCGCGTCACCAGTCTGCATTTAACTCTTGCACGGCGCGCACCGCGGTCAGAGGCTCTGCTGAACTTCATAGTCAAGGTTACCACGGTTCTCCGTCAAGGCTACTCGAAATAGTAACAGGAGACCGACATTATCCCACTTTTCCATGCGACCGGCTGTGGAGAACGCGAGTAATTCGCTTACCCAACACATTCGCAACGGCGCGTATCCAGCGCTCTCTCCGTTCTGCTTCGTGCGACAGCTACGGAAATCAGTAAAACTGAAGTCCTTTACGTCCGCGGCAATTCACAACGCAACAGTAGCGTCGACTGAGGCCTTTCTTCGTAGCGCGCGGAGCAGTTGCTGCGTCTGCTCTTGTTTTCGCCGTCGTTCTGGCGAGTGATCCAACACGCACTTCATGGCGGTTCGGTGGCAAGTCCGACTAGTGGAGAGGAATTCGTAGCTCTCTTTCTGAGTGTTCAATACGCAAACACACCTAATCGTTGTTTCGCACTCGCTAGTTGCGCCTGCTTGCACGGCAAACTGTGCAAGGGAGTCGGACTTTGCACTACCCAAAACTGCTCCGACAGGTGGCGCTACGTGTCTGCAAAACTCCAGGGGTCTAGTGCTGTAGTTGCTGTCAGTGTATCGGAACGGAACGAAAACCGAAAACGAAAAAAACGATATTTTTTGACCGGAACGAAAACGTAACCGAAACGTTATCTATTATTGCGTTCCGGAGTGAAACCGAAATTTTTTTTATCGTTTTTCGTTTCACTCGGAAACGTGACAGTCCGGAACAACCGAGGTCACGCAACGTGAGCAATAATGCACATCTCGGAGTACAGAACTAGCGCATACCCGAGGCAAGAATTCCAGAGTAAAGATGAGTTGAAATTGTGCGAAAAACGAAAACAGTGGCAACCAGAGACGTTTATATTAACTCAAGTAGACTTTCGTGTACCTGCGACACATTACAGCGTGGAGAGGGCATTCTCGGCGCGCAAGTTTGTTTTATATGAACAGCGGCCTCGCATATGAGAGGTACAATCGATGACGGTCTGCTTCTGAGATCATACTCACTCCCTTGACGCAAAGCATTGAGCGTGCTCAAAATATTCGTAATTCACTTTTCAGAAAGTCTTGCTATAAGTTATAAGGGCACTGGTTTGCGATGGTTTGTAGTAATTAGTGGTACAGTTAGTTGTGCTCCTCTTAAGAACGTGGCCAGAACATGTTTTACCCCTGTCGCGCTTTAAAAGGAGCGTGAGTAATTATACGACAAATCCAACAGAGTAAAAGCTCGTTAATTCGAACACTAATGGGACTATAAAATTGTCCGAATTAAGCGGAGTTCGAATTATCGGGCAGGCACTAGAATGAACAGACATCGCGCCACACTGTGCGGAGAGAACCCAGGGAAGCCACCTCTGGACTCGTTCCTGCAAATTAGGCAATAATACTCGTTTGTGGCAGGCAATTTCGTAAATTAAGTTCATGCTCTAACAGCGAACAGAATTTATTGATCAGTCAGTGATACGCCAGAAACAAGCAGCGACTCGCATTCACGTGAGCAGTGAGCCTTAATGCCAAAATATACGAAGCTACTTGTACTCTAACACGTTTGTTTTCATGACGGAGTTAACGCAATCAAAATTTAAAGTCTCTCTTTCTTAGTGTGTTTAGAACAGTGTTGTATGCGTTACCGAAAAAAGTAACTAAATACGTTACTCGTTACTCTAACAAAAAAGGAACACGTTACCGCCCTACGTTACCTACAAAAAAATGTAACGCGTTACCGTTATCGTTACCGAAAAAAAAGGAACGGACGTTACCTCTGCCGTTACTCCGCAATCATGAATTTTAATCAATGTGGCTTTGCTGCAGGAACCCACAATAAGAATTTTTCAAGTCTCAAATTTATTTTTCACATAAAACTTCAAACCCAAACAAAGATTACACCCAGAATTCTCATTTAACGAAAGTTATTTGTACAAACTTACCGGACTTTAGAAACATTACGCCTGATGGCTTCTGACCCTGTGGCACATGAAGAAGCCACTTTTCTCAACGTGACATTATACACAACATGAGATTCAATTATCCGCGCTATCGGCAAAGAACGCATCACTTAACTTTCAAGAAATGTACAGCAATTTGCCCTATTCCGGTTCCGAAGAGAACCTCCAGTGGAGATCGTCAGAATTGAAACTAATGGCCCTTGGCATCCGAAATTGTTCGCCGTGCGCTAGTAGGTAATCGCGGAGGCCTGCATTAGCCCACTTTTTTTAGGGAGAAACATTTGCACGTTTGTGACACCAGATATCCTTTGGTCCGCACCTGTCACCGCGTTTTGGCCCCCAATAAGTATGGC
>JALIZH010028015.1:0-19943 GCA_030522465.1 Rhipicephalus appendiculatus
TGCTATACCACAATCAACGAAGGACCCACATGTGTACGCACCCTTTCTGTGGGTTTGTCACAACGATAAACTTTTTTCGCGAACTCAGCGATGCGACAGTACGCGTCACATGGTGCACGGTGGCATGCAAAAATGTACGCAGAAACTTCAGTAAAATTCAGTTGCCATAGCACTTCCGTTTGTGGTTTTTTGTACGACTCCCTTCAGTTTTGTGTCATTGTTTTCGTCAAGCGCCACCACATTCAGCCTGCAATTGCCCAACTGACCTGTGTCACTGCTTTTTAAGGCTGCCGTTGAATGCAAAGCATGCTCTTAGCAGCCATTTCTTTCTCTCCCTATGTTTTTACGTATTGTGTATACCGCTACTCGCTTCCTTCTGTAACTTCTTTGGGCCTTGAAGGTACACTCTAAGAAATAATAAAAAAGAGTATGAGGTATTCTATACAGTGAGTCCTGACTTGCCACGTACATGACTCTCTTTAAAGGTGCACGCTAACTCTCTTGTGGGTCACGTTAGTCTTAGAAGAGAGTATCTTGACCCCTCTAAGAGAGTAGACTTGCCTCTTTAAAAAGAGGCATATACATGGCCAAGCCAGAACGGTCGAAAAAGAGTCAAAGGACTCTTTTTTTAGAGTGCATTGTCATAAACAAATAAATCAATAAATAACCGAATAAACAAACAAATAAATAAATAAATAAATAAATAAATAAATAAATAAATAAATAAATTGAAACTATCCCAAGAAAGAGCACTCTTGTATTATGCAAACTAAGGGTACTGATCACGTTATTGAGCTGTTATTTAAAATGATTTACTGTAAACGTTTTGATGGCCAGTGCGTCTGCTGGACACCAGGAAAATAAGAACAGCTTGAACCTGACAATGTACCGACGACTTACAAACGTCGAGTAAGTCGAATGCGAATAATTCTAATGAATGAGCGCAGTTTATAATAATTTACGAACTAAGCTCCAACCCTACAGCAAACTATCACCGCATAAATGTCATCGGCATGTTGGTACTTTTTGTTAGTGTTTCTCCTTCAGTCATACCGTGCTCAAATTTGATGTCGTTAATGAGAGGCTGGGTGCAAGCCCGTTCTTATAGTGACACATTGAAACCGGTAACCCCACAAAGACAGGGAAAGCGAAAACGACACACAGAGCGACTATGCCAATTCGGCCACGCAATGTATCCTAAACCTTGCAAGCGCCTTACAAAGGCAGATGAATGCACACTCCTCCGCCTTTACTACACCAAAACCTGGCAGTGATAAAACACTTTGATCCTGCTTGTACCCGAAAGTGCCCGCACCGTGCGACAACGTCTTCGGACATTTTCTAGATGGGAGCACTCGGGGGCAGCCCTGCTCGGTTGTTCCGAACTGGCGAGCCAGAAGACCCTGTTTGACCGAGCCCGAGTCGTGACGGTCACCAATTTCGCTCCTTGCAAAGGAGCCCACCTAGTGAATGTAAGGGGTGTCCTCCTCCGGGAAGCCTCAAACTACCTCCCTATTTCACCTGAAATAAAGTTTTCAAGCAAGCAAAGCGACGCACACATAGTTGTTTTCAAAAAATGTGGGTTGCAAACGAACGCGGCAGGAAAATGGCCGTCATTAGCGTAACAATCACACCGTGCCGCAAGACACATTCTGTACTTGTAAGTGTTGTGCAATCAAGGTGAAGTTACTGCCTTTTGTTGCGTAATATTGAGGTACCCCATTAGAAGCACGCGACGTCTTAATGTCGTTAAGAACTCGGACGGAGCCTTCAGAAAAGTTTTCTGCGGCCGTCATTTTCCTGCTGCGTACACTGAAGTCAACGCCCGGCAGCGTAGCGTCGTACGAAAATTGAATTACAGCTGCCTCAACTACCGCGTTAGTCGTGCTAAACAGTACATTCTAATCTCTATGCTAATCCTTCGGCTGCACACAGGGTGCCTCGTCTCTCCACGTTAGGCTCGCCTGATGCCCCTTGCGAGACGCAAATGCTTAGAGGCGCGTGCAAGGCATAAAAACGCTTTCCTTGGCGATTTAGAAAAAAAAGACGTCCGCTTCTGTTTCTCTATGAGTCGCGATGCATCCAGCGCACAGAACCACAAACAATGCGAAATTCGAGGAAGGCGTGCGGAGGGGGGGGGGGGGGGGGATAAGTGACAAAGCAGGAAAAACAAGCACTAGGCCGCACATATAAATGTAGACCATTCTGTCCGTTTTTTCATTGCCAGCCTAAACTTCCACCAGTTTTTGTCACTCCAAGAAAAGTGAATTGCACGCTTTCGTGCTCCTTGCTCGCCGAGAAGTTCACATCAACCGAAATTGCACTTTACGCACAACTGCACAATGTATTTTAGCTCGGGATTCGCAAAAAAAAGTTAGAGGTTTAATATATTTTATTCGATCCTTTGGTTGCTTGGGCTGGTAGGTTTCTTTGTTCGCTGGTCGGTTGCCTTATGGAGTTGAACGTCCGAAAGCGACTCAGCTATAGGAGACGCAATCATGTTTGGAACATTGTGGATTTTTCCCTGGCTTGGACGCTTGCATTTCAGAGTTGCTTTTTAGAGCACAGCTCTTAGGCGCCTGTTTCTGCGTTGAGCGTCGTCGTCGTCGTCGTTGCCGTTGGTGGCGTAACCGACAAACGTGAAAAGTAACCAATAGACATGAAAAAATAAAATCGGCAAACAATACCCAGAGACGAATGGGATAGAACCCGGGCCATCTGCGTGGCAGTATTCTACCAGAGAGCCATGTTAGTGCTTGAAACTCATTGGCAAAACGACCGTGTACAGGTGTCACGTCGGGCAAGGAATCGCGTTAACCTATGTAATATAGCGTGGCAGTAGAGTAAAATAACAACCATTCATCACACAATGCCAATTGCGCAACGAGTGTGTGGATTAATGCTTCCCACCCACTGCAACGTGATCTCGTGAATGGGTGGTTTGTACGTTTTGTGCTCTCACCGCAAGTTAGAGAAAGCACGAAGGTCACTTCGCTCACTGCAGCGGCCGCTTTTGCGAAAGGAGCGCGCCGCTCACACATAAAGAAGTTACAACTGTGACAGTTTGTAGTTCGCGCTCGTCCTGTGTATACTTGTGCGTTCGTTTCGTGCGTCCTCCTTTGTGTTTGAGCAGCGCGCTTTAAGTGTCGTCGAGCTTTGACAGTTGTTTGTTCGCGCTTATCCTGTGTATGTTCTTTCCGTGCGTCCTTTCCGATTGAGCAGAGCATTGCATGTTTCGAGCTGCTTGCCATTCTTCACGTGATATTACAATTTGTTGCTATAGCATTCATTCCTTCGCCCTTGTGGCAAAACACTGCACAATAAAAGCTCAGCTACTACAGTGAAGGCCCGTTTCACTTTCCTGTTATACCGATTTCAGCGAGTCGTATGACAGATGGATGAGGTATGTTTTTTTCTTCTTTGTTTGCTATAATAGTGCAGCGCATGTATATTGCACCAGAATGACTTACTACAATCGCACTCGCACATGTTACAAAAGATGCTGCCTTAAAAAACTACGCTGACATCCGGCGACCCTATGGCTGGATATCAAGCGCTACCGCTGTAAGCGTGCAGCCCTCCCCGACGGATTTTTTGTGCGGGGCAAACGTGTCTGATGAAATATGAATGGCTTGTAGATGAGAGACGTTGGGTGCGAACTCGAGTTGTCGGCCACTATCCTGCCAGCTGCTGCGCTCTGTGTTCCAGTGGCGGGCACACATGGCTCGACACAGCAACGATGTTAGCCTCGTCTCTACCGAAAGCTTAAGTGCTTGCCCAGATCTTCGGTGAGAGAGCGGCCAGCTGTCGCGACATGCATGTAACGTTACACGGTGACGTTCGCTCGACAATAAAAAAAAGAACACCAAAAAAAGACAGCGTATATAGCGGTCAAGGTTCTTGTCATCCATCTACAGTGATGTTCCGTGCAGGGAATTTTCCCTTTTTCAGGGAATTTTCGACAGTCATTTTGGACGAAAGGGAAAAAGGGAATCTTCGCGATATTGCAGGGAATTTTGAGGGGCGGCGAAATTTTTTTTTATAACGATCAAAAGACTGCGGACATGAGGCTTTCGCATGTCGCAATCGTTTCTGGCGCATGTAGCGCGCCAAACCACAGCCTCTAAGGTTCGTTTTTAAAGACCATAGTCTTTAAAAACCCAGTCAATATATGTTGACTGGGTTTTAAAGACTCAGTCAATATATATTCTAGTCACTTCACATTCATTTATTTTTTTCTTTACGGTAGTTTGCAGAACCGTTCCTAATCAAGTCAATAAAATGTTAAATACCACCACAAAAGCTTGTTTTATTTCACAATATTTAGTCACCATTATCGAAAAGTTCACGTGCTTTTTTGTACAAAATGTGGTTCATATAGATACAGAGCGTCTGCTAGGCACATTAATGTACGCCACGTCACTCAGTAACACAAAAAAAAAAACAATAATAAACTTTTCTTCTTATGCAGTGGCCGTGTGCATGAGCATGTAGAGTATTCCTCCCGCATCGCATACCGCTTAAATCGAGCTCTAAGGTAGCTCCTTCGTAGTATTAAAAGCCGATTTCAGAGGCGATGCTTTGAGTTGGGCAGGAAAGAAGAGAAAGCGATGGGAAGAGCCTGAAACACGTCGAACACGATATTGTCACGTGGTCGTGACGTCGACGAAGGCAGCAGGCGACGTGTCCAAGATGAAACTGTTTATTTGGGCCGAACTTGTGGCCGAGAAACGGAAAGTAAGAATGCAGCAATACACACGGTATGCACTGATAGCGGCGAACAGAGCGTCGGCCGTCGATCAACTGACAAGCGGTGAAGCGCGTCGGCATTTATACGCGTGTCATCGAATATTCCAGTCTTATCACTGGTTGTCGCGAAAGCTCTGGAATAAGCTCGCGTGTTCGCGTCTTGCGCGCAATCTTAACACAACGATCTACAATAAACGCGAAGCTTCTAGAAAACTGAGGCGCGGTTTGCGCTGAGCATTGCTTACAGTCTTTGTGGGCATAAACCGAATACAGCACAAGTATAATACAAAACGCACGTGGCAATATATATATATATATATATATATATATATATATATATATATATATATATATATATATATATATATATATATATATATATATATATATATATATATATATATATATATATATATATACATATATGTATATATATATATATATATATATATATATAAATATATATATATAAAGGAAAGAAGTGTAAGTTTAAGGGTTCGTTTGCTTTGCTATACACAATATTAATGAGAACTAACAGACAATGATGCCAAGGAAAGTATAGGGGATGTTATTAGAAGTAATTGTAATATAATTAGAAGTAATTACTTCTAATAATAATTAGAAGTAATTGTAAGATAACTTGCCGGTCGCAAGTTATCTTTTCGTCCACTTTTCTTTCTTCACAGTTACATTACAATTACTTCTAATAACATCCCCTATACTTTCCTTGGCATCATTGTCTGTTAGTTGTCATTATATATATATATATATATATATATATATAAACTTTTTTGTGCAGGGAAATATGCGGGGATTTTTTGGCGATGTATGCGGGGAAAAATGCCGGAAATGGGGGAATTTTCGGGCCTCGGAAAGGGAATTCTTCTGTCCAGGACGGAACATCACTGTCCATCTATAGTCTGTATAGGGGTGGCCTCTGAACTCTTTCTTGTCACGTTTCTTTTTCCTCTCATCCAAACATAAACGCATGAAAAGAAAGAAACAGAACGGCATGGTGGAAAGCGTTTATATTTAAGCAATATCGGTGTACGTAACCCTAACAATGTCCCGCCATTAGTGATGTGGAGAAAGCCATATTTACACACATTCTCGACATATGAAAATGTTGAATGGGTAAAATAAAATGTGTTAGCTTGGTTATTGAGAAATCCTGGTATATGCACTACAGATCGCATTCATAGGGGCTAACCCCAAGAAATAAGCTAAGCATAGCTTACCTCTAAGTTTTGCCAGTTCATGCAAGAATCGTTTTCAGGGGGGCTGAGGGCATTAAGATAAGGCTTCAAATCAGAATGACTAAATTTCAACGCGCTAAAGAAACTCAACCGAAAAGGAATAAAAGGATCATTTGAAGAACAACAACACCTTGTAAGAAATCCTGCTGCATAGAAAATCATTGAAGTACTTTTACAAGCAATAAGGACGTCATTTTGAACTAAAGCATGAAGAGCATTTATTCACCATGATACCGCTCACACTTGAAAGGTTGTGAAGGTCTGCAATAATAGAAAGCCTTAATCTATCGCGCGTTGAAAAATCGCCAGGTTGATTGTTCTGGCTAGTTGGCGAGGCATGGTTGAAGTACAGTGAGCAAGTAGTTGAAGCTTTCCAGTGCACAAGACGACCACAAAGAATAGGCGTGAGATGCACGAGTGCTTGTGCATCTCGCGGCTCTTGTGTCGCCTCGTATTATGTGCTAAACGCCTCATTACGTGTAGTAGTCGATGTGTTTCAAGTGTTTACTCGGGCTCCACTATCCACACTTCGTGCGAATATTCCCGTAATCTATGTCTGAGGAGTGTAAGAAACCCTGCGCTACAGCCTCCAAGAATAGCGAAATCGCTTCGTAGGCTAGATATAGATTGCGTTTGCGTGACGTCTAATCTTGTAGGTTGGACAAATACCTTTTTTATGAGGTCTACTAGTGTTGCATACCGAAATGTGACTTTGAAGCAGTACCTAAGTTCTTTGCATATCACTTTATTGTGGCAGAAACCCTTTTTATGTCAAATAATTCAACACAATCATTAGCTTATATGCTTAGACTCAAATGTTCAACGAGTTTAGTGGAGAGGAGTATTCGATGTATCCCTTAACAGAATACACTTGAGTATCTGCCAGCAAAGAGAGGAGAAATCCAAGGCAGGGAGGTTAAACGAACTAGGGTTTGCTACCCTAGACATGTGCATTGAATAAAGGGGCGCATAAAACGATATAATGGATATAATCGCACGCACGCTTGTAGGAGCACATCGAGTCTCGAAGCCCGTCGACTTCAATATAACCTGTCGACTTCAGGTATACCAGCAACGCTTATGTTGCCTTTTGCGGCACACAAAACTATCGGGTGCGGCCGCTTTACCGCTCTACGCATCGTGGAATTTTTCACGCTTTATGCAGCACAATGAACGCGTTTGGTCGCTGTCCTTTGTCAAGGCTTGGGTCTGGCCCAGACGTTTGTAATGTCATAGAGAGAAATTCCCTTACTAGTTTTAGAATTCTTCACTAAGCCCTGCTAAATGAATACTTGCGTTATGACCACGTTTCTTCTTTTCTTAATGAATCGCTTCGTTCTCTACTAGGCCTGACGTCACATTTAAATGATGTAGTGACAGAAAATAAAGGAATTGTGGTGAAAGGGGAACTTAGCGAGAAGAAAAGGAGGATTACTCGCAGTGAGAAAGTGGCTTCGACAATGGCGCCAGGGTGACATCGGCTCCTGGCAATGATATTAAATTCTCCCATATAATGGTGATAAATTGCTGTCTCTGCTATAGAAGTCTTCAGCTTTCGGTGTTGCGAAGAATTGGCGACCGGCGTACTCAGGAGAACGGACACCATATATCTCGCGCATGGCTGGGTTGCTCCTCGCACACTTCGAACTATTCGGCAGTGAAACATTTGTCTCGGACAACGAATGGCCATCATTTCTTCTGTTTAATGCTGCAGCGACTGACCGTCGCGAAAAGGAACACGCGCAAAGGTATTTCCCTCGAGGGAACGATAGTGCTGTTGCTTTCATGCAGCTCCACTGAGAAGCAATAGCGAGGGCTGACAGTAGAACCATGCAAGTAAAGGTTGTGACCATTGCGTTTACAGCGCGCGGCGCAAGCGTTGGCTTCTGTTTCTTTTTTTCCGTTCTGTTACGTTGAAGCTTCACGTTTCGTTATCTTCGTGTGTTCCACTGTGTTGTTTAGCTAGGTACCACTGCATTCTATGACAGTGACTAGAATAGGAGCAGAGTGATACTTTACAGATGTTTTTATGAGCGGAGCTCTTTAAAGCTTTTCGTTGCGCCTAGTAGTGAGAAGGAGAAATTATCATCATCATGAACCAATAAGCCATCGCTTCGTCCACTTCAACTCCTGCCTCGCTCCTACAACAAGTGCGCCGATTTGTCCGGCGTGGAACACAAAAACTATGATTGGCGAGTCTGTTACGTGACTAAAAATCTCATGACTTCCCGTAACAACTAGTCACTTGATTAAAATCCCGTAACATCATGTAGCATATAGGCACGTGACTAAAATCACTCATAACCACGTAATTACTCGTCACGAGACATATTTGCGCCATAAACCACGTAACAGCCCGTCACGTGACATCTCCTTGTCAAAAAATCACATAACAGCTAGTCACGTAACTAAAGTGGCAACACCAGGTAACAGGTAGTTACGTGCCATTTCTATATAGTCAAGTCTAGCCAAGTCTAGCCGTACTTAGCACTACTAGTAAAAAGTCGGCAGATCCCACGTAACTTGGGAATCGATGTTCTGCGAAGTATGCGGAAGGAAGGTGACCATGTTGTAATTTTTTTATTCAGCAAAACATTACGAAATGACGCTAAAGATATGTACAAATGTTGTACACACAGACATATGTTGAACAGTCGCATATGTTTTATATAATAAGGTTGTTTATAGTTGCGTAACGATGTCAACAGCCAACATGAGGTATTAGGAAGACCAGAAGCGGGACGCTCATATGTAGAGTTAGTGCTCGTGGGGATGGTATCGCTGGACACTGCTACATAAATCAACTTCGTTGGATGGGGCTTAACTATAATTGACGTTAACCCGACGTGACGGCTGTATCATAGGAGTACATATGTAATGTTTGTGAAATTGGATAGCCAGCAGTGCATGCAACCACAATTGACGTTTCACGAACATTAGGGTCTATTTGAAAAGCAGTTCCGAAACCTGGCGTGGCTCTGTGCTAGAATACTTGATTGCCACGCAGAATTCTTGGGTTCAATTCCTGCTGGGACCCTGACATTTATTCTTTGCATTCGTCGGGTCAACGCTGCCGATGTCAGCTTTTTCTTAACGCTCTCGCATTAAAATTAACGATGTCTGTTCTCGCCGTTCCTGGGTAGATATAAACTATCACCTGTGGCACATACCCGCATACCTGTACCACATACCCGCCCGTGGTATACGGGTCTGTGCCACACGTGCCTGGCAGAAAGGCTTTGATGACGTACGCGACGGCATTGTCACATTATTCATGTCACGACCAGCGAGTCATATTCGGCAAACCATCTTACCCTCCCATACTAATTATGGTTGACCCCAAGTTAAAGGGGTGATCACGAGAGCACCCAGACGTAAGCCGCTAGATAGATAGATAGATAGATAGATAGATAGATAGATAGATAGATAGATAGATAGATAGATAGATAGATAGATAGATAGAGATAGATAGATAGATAGATAGATAGATAGATAGATAGACAGACAGACATGCTAAAAGTGCCAGCAGTACGCGAAGAAATGCTTCGCATTTGAAACAATGCATCTCTAGCAAAGGCCTGGCATTACATGCAAGACATAGCTAGGCGAAGTACTAGCTCCGTTGATGGTGCAAGGCGTAAGCCTTGCACCAGTGCAAGCTGCTCATTTAAAAAAAAGCGAGAGCCCTAGACACCTCATCAAACGCGAAAATTCACTGTCGGCGTCAGCGTCAACAGGAGTGACGCAATAAATCATCATCATGGGATGACGTCTCCATACGACGTCACCCCGAAGTGACAGATCGCCAAAAGTTGTGACGTAATTATGGAGTCATTGTGACATCAATATTACGTCATTACTGGGACGTCACGTGATCACGTCGTTACATGATATCATCGCTTTTTCAAAAATGGGCCGATCACGGAACGCAGTGCAAAATAAGGTGCAGGAAGCTTGCAATGCATCCTTTCCTGGAGGCAGTGCAAAACCACGTTACGTGCACAAATTTAACTTAAGCTTTTGGTAAGGTGCGGGGGAGGAGGAACACATTGGCTGAGAAGACAAAGAAGACGGCTTTCGCCTTCGAGTCCTCTTAGGCGCATGTAAACGGACCCTGTGAGTGTTTTAATACACACCCGATCCCGCATATGTCGAACTAGCTAAGAAATGGGAATTGGTTTGGACATAAAAATATTCAAGAATTTACCATATTTTGGAGGCAAATTGCGGCCCGTAGGTTGGCTTGCAGACGCTGTGTCACGATAATGCAAAGAAGGTGGCTTGCGGCAATATGCGGATAGTGTTTTAGGGGCGAACGCTGCTTAGGGTGTGGGTCGTTCCCTCCTCTGTAATAGTATGTTGTAGTAGCCACTTCTAGTTAGCTTTAAGAATTGCTCACTAGATGGCGTTGTGTCCTTGCAAATAATATCACTAGATGGCGTTAATAGTTTTCGTATAGTTGACGATTAAAGAGGATAGATGGCGCTGTTATAATTGGGATCGTCGGGCCGACGCGGTACTCGGAGTCGAGCACCGGAGGTGGACTCCATCGTGATCAACGGTGAGGTGAACTTCACCAGAGAGGAGGTAGTCAGCTCCACAGTGCTCTCGTGTGAGTCGCATGCAAAACCAGGGCAGCCGGTATCTGCGGAGCACGCGGCGGCTCCGGTACTCACGGCGGCACAACTAATAGCGAAGGACGCGTGGCTTTCACAACTCATAGCAGCGTTCTGTGGTGATGCATGCGGAGGCGAGGCGTTGCGTTGAGCACTGGTGTCTGAGTAGGTGGCATCGTCTTCCTCTGTCGTGGAACACGAACTGGCGTTGTCGCTGAGGCTGGGAGCGCCCGGAACACAAGTCGGCGACGCTCGTGCCCAGCTCACGATCGAACACCCAGGATCATGCAAAGACGTGACACGTGTTGTCACGTTTTTGCATGATCGAGTGGGCAATGTACGCAGGGGATTCACGGTTATCCGAATGAGCCCTCCGAGCTTCGCCCACTCACCATCATTCACTTCGTGGATATGCTGTGATTTTTTTTGTTTTTATTTTTTGCCGGTTTGTAGTTGGGGCTGCGCGTTACATGCAGGGGTGAGTTGTAGGCAAGAGAATGCGGTATTTATGTAAACGACGACTCCACATCTTCAAATGTAGCTGTGTTTACTCGTCGGGCGCCGGAAGCCTCTGGTCTGCGTTCGCCTTAATGTTAGCATGTTTTTCACTTTCGTACTCAGCCCTCATGTTGGGATGCTGTATGCAGCGGCAACGTCAAAGTTTGTTTCTATACGTTGATTCGGAAAGAATAGCCAGGTTAAAGGGAGTTTAAAAGCGAACGCGGCCCTTCAAGGCGGCCGCAACGACGAGGAATCATAAGAGAATGCGCGCTGTGGCAAGTGATGGTAACTACTTGCTCTGCGCAGCACCATCGCAATCCGACCACTCCGAAATGAATGCGGGAAAGTCCGCTTCCATTAGAAAAAGCCTCCTGTTTAGGAGGGAAAGCCAACTTCTTGGGGTGTATCGTACTGCCTGATGTTCGACATATCAAGTGTTCCGGCTATTAGCGTTTGATTTAACCGTAAATTTTCCTATGCGTATACGTTAAAGCATTGTCGCGTTCTAAAAAAGTTCGATATAGAACATAATTTTATTGACCCTGAGCTCGATATAGTCGGGTATGACCGCATAAGCAATGAGCTCTGTATGCTTGAGGTGATTTACGCGGGCTTGTTTATATCTTGCGTTCATTTCTCCGTCTGTTTGTCCGCTCCCTCTCTCACAAAGTGCTCCCGCCGAGTATACGTTAAACTCACACCAAAGGCACCACTTTCAAGTGACAGCCCAGCCAACTGTTCCTCGGTTTTATGCGCTACAGCTTACCTGTGCTCTGCGGGACAAACATACGTGTCCTCCAGTCGCTTAAGCCCAAGCACTGCGAATATGCCTCGGCCTTCCGAGATGCGCATCTACAGCAGCGACAGTCGTCATCGCGCGTGATTATCCAATCACAACATACATCCGCGTCGACGCTTTGAGAATGCACATTAGGCATTTCGCTCGAATTCCATCGCATCACCTCGCCTCACTTCACACTTCTAGACCCCACTCAGCGTTCAGCGGTACTGTAGCTTTGCATCGCGCACTGCTTCCATCGCGCTCCACTCATGCAGCACGGCCGCCGTTACCATTGTGGTGCCTACACCCTCTCAAAGCCCTTCTAACCATTCCTGGCATCCAAAAAGAAGAAGCAGTCATCGCATCTAGCCCTGAAACAGGCTACACTACTGTTCCTGCAGGAGAAGCACAGCGGGCGCCTTCACATTTACACGGATGGCTCTGTTTCTTCAGCAAGCTCAGCAGGGGCGGTAGTTATTCCTGCCAAGTCTGTCACAATCAAATTCAAGACATCGCATTTGACGTCATCGACGGCTGCAGAACTCGCCGCCATCCGTGCAGCACTAGAGTTTATCGTAGAAGAACCTTCGCAAGCATGGTCTATCTTTTCGGACTCCAAGGCAGCTCTTCAATGCCTAATGTCACCCCTTCGTCATGGACCTAATGAGCAGTTAGCAGCTGACATAAGGCTTCTTCACCACCATGCAACCGAGAACCAACACAGCATTGCATACCAGTGGATACCAGGTCACTGTGGTATATATGGCAACGACCGCGCAGACGAGGCCGCTCGATCAGCACATGATGCTACCCAATCCACAGCCATAGCCATACCGTTCACAAGAACTGATGCAGCCACAAGGCTTCGTTCGCTGGCACGTCACCTCACACTGGCACAGTGGAACTCTACGGAGTTCACAAATACTCGGCTACATCACTTGGATCCCGATCTCAAGCTTCGTCTTCCGTCAGGAATATCTCGAACTGAAGAGACTCTTCTGTGCCGCCTGTGGCTTGGCGTGACCTTCACAAATGCATACTCCTTTCTTATTGGTATGGCCAGCACCTCTACGTGCAATAACTGCAGCTGTGAAGAAACGATCGCCCATCTTCTGTGTGAGTGCACCCGTTTCAATGCGCCAAGACGAGAACTTACGGAAGCACTAGATAGACTGGATGATCGCCCTTTGTCGGAAGAAAGAATTCTGGGCCCCTGGTCAAGTCCATCCTCAGCCCAGAAAGCTTTGAAAGCATTGTTACGTTTTTTGCGTGCAACTGGTCTGAGCGACAGACTTTAAGACTCTTTCTTCCTTTATTTTTCATTCTCTTCCTATCTTTTTTCTTTCTTTCCTTTTTTTCTAGTAACATCTCTTTTCTATCATCTTTTACTCCCCTTACCCCCTTCCCCAGCACAGGGTAGCCAGCCGGTCCAAGAACTGGCTAACCTCCCTGTCCTTCCGCTTGTTTCCCTTCCTCCTCCTCCTCCTACACCATTTTGTTTGCCTCCTACATTCCTCCCTCTCTTAGCGAGACTATTACAGTACCCTTATTTTTACAGCGAAATCTGTTATGAGGTCCCAACAAGGGCCGTTTTCGCGGCGCAGTTTTCCGCCGCCGCCGGTGTCCGTAACCACTATCGTGCGAAAAAGAAAAATACTTAATAACTAAAAAATACCTAGGACAGAATGGGAATCAAACCTGGGCCCTCTGCGGGGCAGCCCAGTACTGAGCTACGCCGGTGCTTGAAACTGCGTTGCAAACTTACCCTATGCACGCTTCATGTCGGGTAGGAATCGCGTTAACATGTGTAATAAAGCGTTTTAAAACAGTAAAGTAACAACCAGGCGTCACACAATGCGAACTGCGTAACAGGTGGGTTGTTCAATGCTCCAACCCATTACAAAAACCTTAGGCACAATTCTTCATCGTCGTCAGCCACAGCATGAACAAAGTGCACATAATGCGTTACAAGAGTGTAGCGGGTACCGCGCTTTCCCGAAGAATGAAGAATAATGGCACAGTGGACGCTTCCCCACTACACCAAAGTTATGATTATTTATGGCGCAGTGGGTACCACGCAAGAGGGCTTGTAGTAGTTGCCCCAAGAGTTTAAAAAAGGCTCTAGAAAAGCCGCTCTTCCAGCTTTCGCTGTGACTGTGCTGCGCGTTCCGCGCTGGCCTGGCGGTTTTTTGTTTTCTTTCACTGGCGCCTTCGAGAAGTGTAGTGAGTTAGCCATGTTCTGATGCGACCCTTAATTAATTAAAATTAATTACTACACGTGGGAAGCAGTATACTCCAACCTAACCCAAGATTTGCGCACTACGTAAGCACCAAACGTCACCTTACTATGTTCACTCACGGCGGACCTACAGGAACTTTTCTGTGGTTTCTGAGTGCAAGTGGCTATTTTAATTTGTAATTAACTATGCACTTAGCTAACTATGTATTTTCGTGACTCAACCTAATCTTAAGTACGCTATATATCTTGCACAGCTATTAATTAAAACCATTACACTCTTTTATAGTATTTTTTTTTATTGCGTTTACTTTTGTTACGCGTCTTTTGGGACCACGAGAGGTCAAAGGCTGCAGTATATCCCTATGTCTGTAGCAGCTAGTGCCTTAAGATCCACGCAGAGTCATTGGGTGTTCTGAGTAATGCGTAAGCATAGACAATTATTGCGCGGCAGCTTTACCTAGACCGTTTTTTTTATCTTTTAAATGCGAAGCCTTTCTTGGCGAACTTCGGCGACTTTGAGCGTATCTATCTATCTATCTATCTATCTATCTATCTATCTATCTATCTATCTATCTATCTATCTATCTATCTATCTATCTATCTATCTATCTATCTATCTATCTATCTATCTATCTATCTATCTATCTATCTATCTATCTATCTATCTATCTATCTATCTATCTATCTATCTATCTATCTATCTATCTATCTATCTATCTATCTATCTATCTATCTATCTATCTATCTATCTATCTATCTATCCGCCTAAGACTTTGTGCTCTCCTGGCCGTATCGTTAATGGGATCTATACCAAATTTGGTATGGCATAACATGACTGCATTGCAAACATGAATGACTGGTCATATCATGAAAATCATGACTAACTTGTCATGAAAAGTGTGATTTAGACGCCATGGCCATAGTGCTCCTGAGGCCGTTTTCTTAACTTGATATATACAAAAATTGGTACGATGAGACCAACATAGATAAAAGGTGGTCTTATGAAAATCATGACCTGCATGTCATGTACAACATGATTTACATGCCACGCTCACGGCGGGCTGACGGCAGTTTCGCTAGTTTGATATACACCAAATTTGGTATTCAATGACGTGACTGTATTACGAGAATAAATGACAAGTGGTAATATCGAAATCATGATATGGCATGTGCAACATGACTTGCAAGCTACGCTCATGGCACTCCCGTGGCCGCTTCGCTAGCTTGATATACACCAAATTTGGTATTGAGCGACGTGATTGTATGACGAGAATAAATGACAAGTGGTAATATAGAAATCATGACATGTCATGCCCAATATGAGTTGCACGAGACGCTCATGACACTCTCGAGGCCGTTTCGCTAGCTTGATATACACCAAATTTCCTATTGAGTGACGTGACTGTATGACGAGCATAAATGACAAGTGGTAATATGGAAATCATGACACGTCATGTGCAACGTGACTTGCATGCCACACTCATGACACTGTCGTGGCCGTTTCGCTAGTTTGATATACACCAAATTTTAAAGGCGAAAGCTTTTAATGTCTCATGCTCACGTCCGTACGTCTGTTCGGCCGTCCGTTCGTCCGTCCCGGCAGCCGTGCCCTGGCACGGTGATAGGTAGGCGCCGGGGCGCGCAAACGGACGCCGGTCTCGTTGGACTCCACAGCGCTTGCGCTTTGCTTGCGTAGCGTCGCTGTGCCGAGCGTCTCTAATCATGCAAGGAGGGAGACGCGCGCATCATGTTCCATTCTGATCGACCCCGTCTCAGCGGGCACAGGCGTTCGAGGAACACACTTTGGAATTGACAAAGTGTCCGTCAATTTAAAAGCTTGAACGCGGATGGCGTCTGAACGATGCGCAAAGCGCGATAATACGAACGCATGCGAAACTGAGGCACATTGGTCTCGCGTCTCGCTGCGATTTGAGGTAAAAAGTTAAGCTAATATAAGTGGCAGGTGGTAACATGAAAATCTTGGCATGCAGGTCATCTAAAATGTCATTTACATGCCAAGCTCATGGTGCGCTTGCGTACAGTTCGCTAGCTTGATATACACCAAAATTCGTATTTCGCGACGTGAATGTATGACGAACACAAATGACAGGTCCTAACATGTAAATAATGACATGCATATTATGTACCGCATGATTTGCTCCTTGCTGGCTGCTTCGTATTACATCGATTCCCACAGTGCGTGGGATCTGCCGGCTTTTTTTTTAGTCTTCTTTCGCGCATCTTCTTTCGCGCGTTTGTCGGCGTCTGGAAGCGCCGCATCCAAGGCGCAGCCCGTTTCACGTCCGGACTGGAGAGACGCATGGACTTTTGGGAAGGAACGCCCACAAGTCACTCCAGCTCGGCCATGCCCGCTATCATCAAGACACGTGTTTGGCATCAACTCTTTCCAAAGCCGCAATCTTCCTAAAGTGCATTATCCTACAAGGCAGTTTTTCATCTTGTCGGAGAGAGAGCTTTTATTCAACTACCACAGAATTGAACGAAACTTTCATGGAAGGTGTGGCACTTTCACACTTGATTTGCACCACAGGCACAACGCCTTCACGTAGTTCATATGAGGATTCGCATTCTGCAAGCACGTTCGTGTAGCCCAGTGCTTTCAGGTCCTTTTCATCGTATCGTGCGGCCCCGAGTTCGAAACACAGCACTACCAGGACAACTCTTTTTGCTCCGTACTTTTAGCGATGACCGTCATACAAGACAGAACGACGGATGGACTGTTTTACTATAGGGCAGTTTTAATTACAGCGTACTCAAACATAGCATTTGTTGCGCACGCACGTTACTTAATAGGGGTACGCAAGAGGATAGTGTATGACGGATGCGCAGTGGCGACAAACGCTAGCGCAATGTTCTGCGTACCCTATTCTAAAAATTCATATTGGGTCATTCCACGCCAAACGTCCCAGCCATTTTGGCGACCATCTCAAATGTATTCGAAAAAAATCGTGCTGATTTTCTGCATTGAAAACAGTGAATTGCTAGAATATTACGCAGAGAAAAAATTTTTGGTCATGTGGGTGCCTTCCGAATTTCCCAGAATGTCGTCTGGGTGTTGTTTCTGAGAAAATTTATTCTAAGAGTTTGATTTCTTGTTTCTACCCCAAATTCGGTTTACATAATAAGCAAAGGCGTTTGTGTATGGTGTTTGAAGCTCAGTAATATTAGCGCGTTATTTCTGCCATATACGCCTCGAAGAGTTTAGCCAAAATGTTCTAAGTTTCAATTTTTTTCCATTGCAAGATTGCGCCTTGTATGAATATTTGAGTCAAGAATACTTAGTCTAGGGAAGGTATATATTGCGCAAAAAATATTTTCAGACCCCTCATATTTCTGAACTTGATGGGAAAAAATCATGAATTTCAGAAAACCGTCATTTTTGTCCACATTGTGACGCAATTTGCACCACGTGGTGGTCCAATTAAAAATCAGCTTTATACCTCAATCGAAAGCAAATGAACATGTCTTTTTACATGGCAAGTTTTATCATTACAATTTTCGTTTTAAGGAAGAAAATAATTTTTGAAGTTTCTCCATTGACGACAATGGGGAACTTCAACCGGGAAGCTGTCGTATGACGAAATGGGAAGATAGCCGCCAATGGGAAACTTCAAAAATTATTTTCTCCCTTAAAACGAAAATTGTAGTGATAAAACTTGCCATGTAAAAAGAACTGTTCATTTGCTTTCGATTGAGGTATAAAGCTGATTTTTAATTGGAGCACGACGTGGTGCAAATTGCGTCACAATGTGGACAAAAATGACGGTTTTCTGAAATTTGTGATTTTTTCCCATCAAGTTCAAAAATATGAGGGGGTCTGAAAATATTTTTTGCGAAATATATACCTTCCTAGACTAAGTATTCTTGACTCAGATATTCATACAAGGCGCAATCTTGCAATGGAAAAAATTGAAACTTAGAAAATTTTGGCTAAATTCTTCGAGGCGTATATGGCAGAAATATTGCGCTAATATTATTGAGCTTCAAACACCACACACAAACGCCTTTGCTTATTATGTAAACCGAATTTGGTGTAGAAACAAGAAATCAAACTCTTAGAATAAATTTTCTCAGAAACAACACCCAGACGACATTATGGGAAATTCGGAAGGCACCCACATGACCAAAAAATTTTTTTCTCTCCGTAATATTCTAGCAATTCACTGTTTTCAATGCAGCAAATCAGCACGATTTTTTTCGAATACATTTGAGATGGTCGCCAAAATGGCTGGGACGTTTGGCGTGGAATGGTCCTATTGTTGGCATAGAAAGGCTTAGATGATCTATACTACCACTCGGTTTCCTATGAGAGAGTTGTCCCTAATATTGACGATATCAAGCCATATCTGATTTGGCGCATCCAAGCTTCTTGGGCGCATCCGTCTTACGGACAGCGGAGCCACTTGCAAAATCTAAATTTCGTTAAAGATACACAACGAGGCCACCATAGGCGCGCGTGTTTCTAAATGCAAATTTCAGCCAACATTCTTCAATGCTCAAGCGCAGGTAAACTATCACGAGCCCGAGTTGAGTGAACAGGTGTGCAGCTTCTACTTTTTTTGTTGATGTCTCTTTTGAAGAGTAACATACGCTAGTTTTTTTTGTTGAGTAATGAAGTTATCCAGCTTATGTTTTTTTTGTTGAGTAATGAAGTTATCCAGCTTATGTTAAAACTGTTCCCAAAGCAAGGAACCATTCATGGCCCATCGTACAGTGCGGACATCGTTAGCGGAGCACAATTCGACGACGTCGAAAGCGTGGGGCGTTGCCATCTGGTAAATTTGAAAAAGAGCTAGAATTAACGCTAGAAGTAGCCAAAACCAGCCATGCCATTTAATTTTAGTGCCTGATTAATCGCCAAATAGAACATAAGCAATATTATGAATAGCGTTTCTCTTGTTGAACAATAAATTTTACCATTTTGTCTAAGCAATTGAACTGAAACAAAGCGCAAAAGTTTTTTCTCTTTTGATCGGTTTTCCAGACATTGGTGTGTTTCAAATTAATTAATTATTACAGCTTCAACGTGCCTGTAGGCAGCTTATATTCGAGTTTTTGGACAAAGTAGTTTTGGATCATTCTAGCCAACAACTCACTGTGACGGTTAAACATCGAGTGAGTTCTTCTTTCAAGCCTGAGGCTGAACTTGTCTAGTAGAGTTACCATAACACAAGTCCAGTTTCAAGTATAGCGAAATATCGTTGAAGTTTAAGAGGGCAGCTTCATCTTGTTATGTAACTCTGATTTTGTACAGTTTATTCGAGACAACGCGCTGTACACCACAATTAGAATGTCCCGCGTGATATCAGCATAGAATTGGTCCGTTTAGTATGTAGGTCAAAAAACGTACCCACGCGATCGCTGTATTTTCAAAGATTTCTTGTACGATACATCAAAAAATAAAAAAAAAATAAAGGACTGATATCTACGGGACACCGGACACGACAGGAAAAGAGAGTGAGAAGGCAAAGATGATCTCTTTGTCTGTTGTTTTGACGAGCTTCGGTTTGTGAGCGACATCCACATTTTGCGGCATGTCCACTCTTCTGCCAACACGCATGCCATTGTGTTCAGAAGAGTGGTAAGCTGGGCTAGTTGGTATGGATGCATTGTAATAAATTAACAGCGCGAAAAAACGAGACACAAAAGGAGGATAACTAGACAGGACAAGCGCTGACTTCCAACTGAAACATTTATTGCGCAAAACCCATGCTTAAATAACAAAACTACGCACCACGTGTACATGAGGGGCCGGATCGAAAACAACATATAAAGATACT
>JALIZH010028016.1:0-35259 GCA_030522465.1 Rhipicephalus appendiculatus
AGATTAGTAACTGTCACTGCATCAGGAGTAAGGCCCGCGTCCCGGGGGTTTCACGTGCTTTGAGGAATTACCAGCAGCTAAGCACGACTTCCTGGAAGCGCTGTCTTCGTCCCAGAAGTGCGTATCTTTGTTCACGTAAAGTTTGTCATGAACAAGGCGCACGCGCGCAACGCTTCGTTTTCCTTCTTTTGCACTGTCCCAAAGACGCTTGCGACAGTAAAGTACACGCTTTGAAAAATCTTCACTTAATGAAAGACCTGTTCCTTTCAGTTTCGAACATTTCATCAAGATCACGCTATTTTCTTTGAAGTTGTGTAGGCGAAATAGGCTATAACTGGCCGTTTCCTTGAGAATGTGTTAGAAATGGAAAGCAATTGCATGGTATACTATGTTGCAGAACACAAATAACATAGGCCCACATACTAGCAGTGCTAGAGTCACCAGGTTTCTGATGGGCAATAATAAAACGGTCAACTGAGAGCACAGAAAGGGGTGAAAACGTAATCACAAAGCAACGTGAATGAAGCGATAGAAAGACAGTCGCCGTGTACGCTTGAACGTCCCCCCTAGGAGTCATCTCTATGCTCTGGGGTGCGGACCTTATTAAAGCTAAGATCGCAAATCCCCCCGAATGACGCTGGCGAGCTTTATGTCTGTGCGTGACGGACGGTGTGGCTGGCCCGGTGGCATGCGAGAGCGCGAAGAGCTGAGGCGAGAAAGAATCAAATGAAAAGGAATCACAACATCCGATAGAGAGGGCTACTGAAACCGCATCGTGGGCTCGATCATGGTCTAGCCACACGAGGAGGGAACGACCCACTGTGTCGCAGGGATCACTGGCACCGAGGCGCCAGCAGGCGCCGATGCCTGAACGAGAGAAGAACAAAAGACAAGTACGGAAGAACGGACTAAAGGACGCAAAGGGGGGGGTTGGGAAATAGAGCAAGCTATGGGACTCACTAAGAGAAAAGAGGGATTTGCACCCGCATCAGCAGCTAAGAGAATCAAGGTGTGTGTTCTGACCCAGAAGGGAAATTTTATCAGCTCAGTCAACCGACGCGTTGAAATCGAGGGAGTCCGACCGCCACACGCTCTGCATCGGTGGGGAGGCGAGGAAACAGCGGGGAGGACGCGCAGGGGGAAAATTGGGGAAATGAATAAAGAAAGCAAGAGCCACTGTGCGGAGGGGACCGAGGTTATTGCACGAGAGTTGAACGCGCTATATTCCGAACCCCGAAAAATAAAGAAACTGCGAGGGTGGTGAAGAACGCTGTCAAAGTGGCGGAGGGGGGAGGGGGGATATCGGGGATGAGGCAGAGCGCCCACCGCGAGCACCAAATCAGAACCGGCAGCCGCTGATTATGGTCTGCCGCGGAAAGCAGAGAGATGAAATAAAAGAGAGCGAGAGACCGCGAAGCGGGCCGCTGGAGAGATACGGCTGCCGCTGCAGCCGCCACGGAAGCCGCGAGCGGAGCGGTATATACGTGCTGGTTCGGGATGTGGGGAAGAGATAGAGAGACGTGTAGGGGGGAGGGGGGGGGGGGGGGCGCACGTACACAGACACGTCGGCAGAGGTGCGGGAGCAGCGTCGAGACGCACGAAGCAGGAAAGGAAGACCCCGGCGGCTTGAAGCGTCGAGGACTAGGCACTGACTCGGCCATCTGCGTTTTTACCTCGATTCATAAATATAATGCCGCGAGCGCCCGGAGTTATTCCGCCGGCAGCGTGCGTGCCGCGGGAGCAGGGAACTGAGAGGAGGAGGGAACGCGACGGCGGCGCAACGGGGTTTCGGAACCGAAACAATGCGCTACCGCGGAGGGAAGAGAGGGGAAATGGGGAAGCGGCGTATGCGAGGCATAAGGGGACGCCCGCTTTTAATCTGGGCCCGTCTCCCCGCTGCCATCCCTTCGTCTATAGCGCGTGCGCGCGCCTCCGCATAGTGGCTGCTCGCTCGGGCTGTCGGCCGCAAAAGCGGTTCGGCGCGTGCCTATGCGGGGTTGCCCGCTCGCGTGGTCGTGCGGTGGCGAGAGGAGGAGGCAGTGCCGCCGTCTCGCCAGCGCACTTCATAAGTGGACGCTAAGCCGTAGATTAAAAATGGAAATGAAGAGAGAGAGAGAGCGATGCAGGCGCGCTCAGCAAGCCGGTGTTGATAAGAGGGGGGACGCTGGTCGACGATGAGGTACGCCGGGTGTGGGTGGCGCGGACGCCATCGCGGTCCGGGATCGGACGGCTTGGCCTTGACGGCTTAATTGGGTGTCGGAGCGCGGGTCCCGCTGAAGGGTGGTTGGTGGAGGGGGACCTTGCGGGAAGAAAGTCGCTTCCGCTTAATCGACTGTCGCGCCTGCGGGCCCGCCGGCTGCAGTGGCGGTGACACCGGTGCCCGCGGGTGTGGGCACCGAGAGCGACGGTGACGCGGTAAAACGGTTGCGACGCGACGAGCGTGGTGGAATCGCGACTAGCCAGTCTATATACGTCGCAGATACGCGTGACAGTTGCTCTGTATAGAGAGCTCCACTTCAGTGCCAGAAAAGGATGCGAAATTAAGATGTGAAATGCGCGGTTTCTGCAGCGATTGTGCACGTGCACCAAGAGGCTCGCCTTTTGCGTGTCGACTGGGTGTTTCTTTTGTGATTTTCTATGGTGGTCACGGGAATGAGACATTCAAACTAAGGCGACATTCACTGGGATTATGTTGAAAGAATCCAGGTATCAGTAGACAGCGAGGTGACTAGGTCTTCGCCAGAATGCTAGGTTTAAGTTATGGCGTAACTTATGTTCAGGAAATCATAATGACACTTGCGCAGTCTTCACCACTAAATGAAGTACGGCTGCATAAAATTTAGATGCGGGAGCTCCGAATGCAAAAATAAAAAAAAATAAAAAAATGGTAATGCTGCACTGATGAAGGTGCTTACTTTGCCAATGAAAAACGAAAAAAAAAAAGACCCGTATAAAATGCCAAATTGCAAAAATATTTTCGTATCCGCCTTTTCTAGTTCACTCCATCTTTTTGATCCCTTTTGACATATCTACGCATAGAAGAACCAATCGCGCATCTATTTACCATTCGTTTCTTTCCCTTTATTTTTCTGTGTTTGCTCCATGAAGCGAAACGAGAGAGTGCCGCGTTTCGATCACGAAACGCGTGTGACTAGGCTACTACGGAACACTTTCGAAAGAATTGTCGGGTGTTCATTGCAGACTCGTTCACAACTGAAGCATCACAACTAAGTTTCGACAGCGCCGAACAGGTTTACAAAGGGATATACAGTGAAACCTCGGCGATACGAAGAATCGCGGGGAGGGGTACCAGAAATATTCGTATCATCCGAAATTCGTATCATCAGAAAACATGGAAAATTAGTATGCGACGAAAGAAAGCTGGCGCACGTTTTCGTTTATTGTTTCTCAAGGGCCGCAGCAACGTCATCAACTGCTCTGAATGATTGCCAATAAAATTTTTAGATTGTACGTACTTGGAAATATAAGGCGCGTGCGCGCGTGTGTAATTAGCGAATCAGATGCGTTGTGACCCGTGACAGCTAGTAGCCCCTTCCAAGTACGCTTTTTAACGTGACAACAGAGATGTACAGCGAAAGTGACCTAAGGAACGCTTTGCACGCGATTGTTGAAAGCCAGAACATTTTACAAGCACTGGAATTTCTTGTTATTTTCTTATCGCGATGGCGTTGGGGATGTTTTTTCGGGCGATCTGTTCCTGCACAATTGGAAGGTTCGCTCGAAATTCGGGAGCCTCCCGTGTAAATCGGAGTGTGGGCAGGTGCTCGTGCATGCCCGCGCTAGGGTTCCCGTGCCCGCCGTGATTGCCTTGTCTTCCGCGACAGCGCGGGCACCACCTGTTCGTACCTGAGTGGTAGCTTACGTTCGTATCAAACGTCGCGGGGTGAAAATCGGTTCGAAACAGCCGCACTACCATTACATTGAAGGCTAACGAGCCTTGGCCAGGGACCACCGAAAAATTCGTATCACCCCGAAATTCGTACGAGCCGTGATCGTATCACCGGGGTTCCACTGTATCTTGTCAGTCGGTGGCTGTGTATAATATGCAGTAACCGGAAAATATGCATCTTGTTGCCGTATAAGTCTTCCTGTTTGAGCTACGGCAATGAATGATTGCAGTAGGTGTAACCAGGCCAGAGGAAAAGACAACAGGGGCACACTATATACAAAGCCCAATTAAAGTCACTACATACACGAGCTGTATTCCGTCAGACGGAAACAAAAACGTAAAAGAATTTGCTGAAACTGAAATATTACGCCCTTAACGTTGTCAACGGCGCAAATCCAGCTTTTTAGTTGGTTGATATTTCATTATCACGAAGAAGCGCTTGAACGTTTCATAGGTGGTATAGCTGTATCACTGCATATAAGCGCTTGGAATAATGTCTTCCTAGGGCAGAAATTTCGCCAGCGGCGGTTATGTACTCATCGGTTAGCTGCTGTGTCCGCATAGTGTATTGTGGCACTTGTGATACCTTCGAAAATTATGTAAAAAGATGGAGGCGAAGTTGTGCGATCGTTGTACACAGGAGCTTCGGATACATGTATAAAGCTGCAGGGTCAAGAAAACGTCACTGAGCCCTTTATGCATTTGCCATGTTCCTCTCTTCCTTCTAAGTATGTACTATTGATGGCTCTCCACGAAATCTTTTGGAACATAACGTCGTTTTGCGCTGCCCCAGAGATCGGCAGCGCACCTTTTGCCAGGCCACGATGTCTTTTGACGACGTCATAATGTGACGCTATGTCATAAGGTCATCACGATGACGCCACGAATCTTGGCTTCTGTGAGGTCATTTATGACGATATCTGAGATTTAGGTCATGTGACTTTCGGTACGCCGTCGGCACACCGTACTTCAGTATCACGTGACTTTCAATCATCGACTCTTTTTCTTTCTTTTTTTTTTTCTTCATCGTTCGTGTAGACGCTGTCCCTGAAAAGGTCTCGCGACGCATCGCCAGGTCTTTCCAAATGCCAAAAATTTTCTTCACTCATGCAATACGTGAGGCTTGCGCCTTAATAACTGAACGCGCACTGCAGTTCCAATTAACTGTTGCTTTGCATCGTGATCATTGCAAATCCACTCAATCTCCCTGGATAAAGCACCCCAATAGGAAACAAAACAGTGCGTGGTTTAGAAACACAGCGCTTCTTTCTCGCCCGATTCTTTTTTTCATTTGTCATTCCAGTTCCGCTTTGTTTTTTGTTTAGTTCTTGTCGCACACGTCCCGTCTTGCCGCCTCAGCCAACGTAGTGTCAGACCACTGTGTCAGACTAATGGAGCGTGTGCAAATAAGCCAGAACACGATGCACTGCGAGCGGGCGGCCGTCCGAAACGAAGCGTGACACCCCCGGAGTGAGATTGCGCAAATGCGCCGGTGACGAAGTTAGGAAGGAGAACTAAGGGAACGGTGGTGGGAGGGTGCATGACGGCTGGGAGCTTGGCCTGGCTTGGCGCAGCTGGGAAAGGAGGATCCCGGAAGTACAGGAGAGAGTATGCATAGTCAATGCGCGTATAGTCGGGGAAGGACGTCGCACAGGGGGCCCGAGCTAACTAAGTTGTGTCAGGCGCATTCACAACGTTCACAAATCGAATACGACTCGGCCACATGGGCGGGTGCCCTCCAAAAGAGGCAGAAAGTGTCGTTCCTGCGGGAGGCAGCCCCCTCTCCTCGCGTTAAACCTGTCTCAGTCAGCATATGCGTATATACACCGCACGTACAAGCGTGTTAGGCTGTCGCGGATACATGGAGAGCCGCGAAATAGCGGTACTGATGCAAGAACGCGCACTCGTCGGGTCAGACCTGCCGGTGCCAATCAGCGCCTAAACTGGCTGTTTGTTTTCTCCTTTTGATTTTTATTTATTTCCGCGCGCGAGCCGGGCTGTGGAAGGCCGATTGAATTACAGCCGGCGCAGGCTTCTGTGCGAGATGGTGCAGAACGCGTATTACCTGCGGACGAGGCTTGCTTCTGGCCTCCGCTGCCACCTTTTCAGCCCCAACTGTACCGACGCAACTTGGCGCTCTTGCTGGTATTCATTGAGGCAAGCCAAGAATTTCATTAGGGGATTTTCATACCCACGCATGCACGTACCTGCATGCGCTTAGTTGTGTGCGTTATGTTGGACTGTGGACGTGTGCTCTGGATGCTTGGGCTTGTCCGCTTGTTTCACCCTTCTGTTTTTCTACGCGTATAAGCCGCACCTGTACTTTACGCTTCAACAAATCGGTCGTGCCGACGTCCACTTCGATGCCTATGTGTAGCAAGTGCACTGTGCCGGCAGCTGCAGTATGCGGTAACTGAGTTGAGCGTAAAACTTTGAACAATTGCTACTCTCGCGTTGCGCACTCGAAAAACGTATATGCCCATTTAAGGAGTTCTCTGAGTCATGTTGCTATCGCGGGACCGTGTTAGCTGCAGGAACGACGTAATGGTATCTCACGTAGACGTACTGCCCAAGTGTGATGTTTGCCGCGTACGTACACGACCGATGGCATCAGCACCACCGACTGTACACGATTACACCAGCGCCGCCTTTTGGAAAGCTGTAAATACTGCTTACAGTCTTAACCGATATATAGGCGCACATGCGGGACCGCTTTTCTTTTTTGTCATGCAGCTGTTAAGAGAAATAAAATGAGAGGAAAGACGAGGACGCCAACCAGAGGATATATCCATTTGGCCACCATGTGCTGAATATATATATAAAAAAAAGAGGCAGGATAATAATATGAAGGTTGAATTGAGGTTCAAGAAATGTAGGCAAGTGTCTGTATAAAAAAGTGTTCGAATTCCATTGGTTCATTGTTCGCTTACACACAAGCGCAAGAAGTTTTCTCGCGGCGTCGTCTCTTGGAAGCAGGATGGCAACGGAACTGACGCTGCCGTGGGCGGGTAGCGCAGCGGGGATCAACTGAATGCGGAAAGTATTGGGTTGGATTCCGGATGCCCAAGGGCACTCACCGGTTTATCCTCCCCTACCTTGGCAACCTCAGCCTCCCTTACATTTTATCGCTAAACGTGTTAATTTAACTAGCTCTCACTATCGAGCTAAGCAACCGCCGTGCTTAGAATCGGTAGACAAGATACACTTGCGTGGGAATTGAAAGCAGCAGTGTATACAAAACTATGCGCGAGTGGGCGATTGTAACGTTTGTGTCTGAATGGGGCCTTACAGATACAGGATGTGTCGGAGAAGCGCAGGGCGAATGCTACTCCCAGAAAACACCCGAACTTGGGAAGATAGGGTCATTACAGTTCCAGAAATTCATGAATTCGTCATGGTAGACGTTATATAATATAAACTAGTTCTGCCAGTCTCAGGCAAAGTACACTGGTTAGCCCTTAGCGCCGTCAGAGTTCCCACAAAACAATGTTCTTTGGCAGATGCACGTGGACGCGTAACTAAAGAGGGCGCGTATCGAACCCCTCCTGAATGTTAGAAGGGGGGGGGGGTTGGAAGAACAACATTGTGCTCAACGGTGGCACTTCCGCTACCGAAATCGCGCTGTCAAAACACCCACTCGCGAACGAACTGCGGCACGGTTGCGCCACGGCGTATAGACGGGGAATGAAGGCAGTAGGCGGATTTAACGGGAGACACGCACAACGCTCGAACAAGCGAAGCCGGCCGATAGAGGGGGGCGGCCTCGCTGCTCGACAGAGTAGGGTGGCTTTGGCGTAATCAAGTGAGCGCGGGTGGCGCTTGATTGCGTGCCGAGCGCGACAGCACTGGGCGCGATCCGATGCGGTGCGACTGCGCGCGCGGATGGGTTATTGGAGGAATCGTGTTACGCCTGGAAGCTGGCTTTGTCGAGATTCGGTGCCCCCCCCCCCCTCCCCCCCAGCTTGTCCTTCACTTACCCCAGGTCACACCGTCGCCTCTGCTCTTTCTTCCCCAATTCCCCTTTCCCCGTTTTTAGTGTGGCTTCTCTGCAACTCGCGGCGACTGGTACGGCGGGGAAGTCCCTCTCCTGTATCGCCCCGGCGCTCTGTACAGGGTTCAGCGACACCAGGCGCGAAGCCAAGCACGCCTGTCGATGCAAGATAGAGCGAGCAAACGCGGTGTTCGCAAAAAAAGGAGGGCAGTAGGAGCGGGGAGAACAGAAGCTGCAGCGAAATGAGCGACTCGGTTGATTCACGCGGGAAGACTGAGAAGTGCGCTTGCTTCGGTATCGAAGTACGAGAGTTCCGAATACATTTGACAAGTAAGTATTGATTATGCCAGTAATATACTTGAGGCAGCGTGCATTGTGCTAAACACTGTGCACTTCTCCGGAATTGATAATGCGTCATAATTAAATATTGAGCAGAATATCGCCGTATGGTGTTGTGTCTTTGTTATTGTTATTACATAGTCGACGAAAATAGCATGATTGGGATTGTGAATTGTTGGCAACGCCACCGCAACACTGCGTATTTAGAAGAACACGCAGAAGTACGTAACTGCACTGGATTGCTTCAGTGCAGAGAAAGACCACGTGGCAGCCGCTCCCGCAGCTTCTGACGACTTTTACATTTCTGCCTACCAATATGGCTGGCGAGAAAAAAGTGAGGCACTAAATAACAGAAAAGAAATTAGGCAGTATTGCCTGAATTGCGAGTAATCGAAAACTATGGCAATGTTTAGTGTTGAACTGCAGCTCCGAGGCTGTGCTTTAAGAATATATAATAACTTACACAATAACGAGCGTCTTGTCCGTCTGTCAGTGTCCACAAGGAGGACGAACAGTGCCTTCGTTGCGCGCAGAGCAGTTGCGCACAAGTCCAAGACCATAGTGCCAAGCCAAATTGCTGCCAAGTAGACTTATACCTCAACACGCTTCCATGTAGACGAAAGAAATGGGGTGCAAATTTCTGCGTACATTTTAACCCTTTGTGCGGCAGTGGGACACATACGCCCCACTTTTCCATCTACAGAA
Organism: Rhipicephalus appendiculatus; assembly: GCA_030522465.1. NCBI lineage: Eukaryota > Metazoa > Arthropoda > Arachnida > Ixodida > Ixodidae > Rhipicephalus > Rhipicephalus appendiculatus. The sequence continues at coordinate 8,946 of JALIZH010028016.1, forward strand.
AAAATTTTCTCCCACATCACCCGTTGCAATTAGCGCAACATTAAGTCACTCACATCTTGCCTAAGTCTTCGTAATCTCGAAAAAAATTCTTTTACTACGCTGTCGAAGGGCGGATGTAGTGTTACAATAGCGTTGAATTGCGGTCAATTTTTTTTATGATCGCTTCTGAATTTTCCTCTTCTTGAGATACATAGAACCTACCAATCAAAATGCCGGATAAATTCCTCTTTTTCTGGTTTTTGAGAGAGGCGATCTTAGCTTCCAGTCATCACGTGGTTTTGTAAATTTGCAAAATAACTTGACCGATAAATGCATCGGAACAATCCCCTGCAAAATTATCCCGCTAATCCCGCATTGCAATTGCGGATATTAATGCGTGGAAATATTTTTCTTGATATCATAAACCTCTTGAAATGTAGGCACATGTTTAGGGATAACATCTGTACTCGACAATTTCGACAGAAAAAGCAAGAACAGCCAAATGGCAAAAAAAAAAAAAAAAAAGTGGTTGATGCATGTGGTGAAGTAAGCTTTACGGGAACATACCAGAGCGCTTTGAAGGCTCAAGAGACGCAACTGCAGGCGGCGTATCTCCTGCTGAAATGAGGTCCGCACAACTTTTCTCTTCACAACTTTAGAAGTGATAATCTGTGCCACTTGCTTCGGCCGTTTCATCTCAAAATTCCCGTTGATGCAATCGCGAGATGGTGCCTTCATGAGGCAGTGGGACAGTGTTTTCCCACTTTTTGAAAACACTCTCATGAGTCAGTGGGACATATATGTCCCACTTTTTTTCACTAAACTACTGGCTTGATTTTGATGAAATTTGTTTCATACTATTTCTTTCTAGTTTATATCAATAAAGCACAGCCGGTTTTTACATCACCATGCCAAAAATACAGGACGACCTACAAAGGGTTAAACACAACTAAGTGGCGATCTCATCGATTGAAATTTGTCTAAACTTTTGTTTAGAGTGAGTCCCTAAAGCGACGTCAAAACGGATGTGATGTAGAGAGGTTGCCCTTTGACAGATACTCGGCATTCAATCGGGTCCATATTGTACAAATGCGCTCGTATTCCGTTGCTGTAAATTACACAAATCTTCACGTTTAGAGCGCCACGTAACGGCAGCGTGGGTTAAGGCTCCAAAGGACGGTGCGTTGAACTACTCAGAAGTATACCCGCTCCGTTGTGGGGCTGGTACTTCGAGTCTTCAGGATTATGCGAAAATGACCGGCGCACTTTTTCCAAAAACGTAAATACGCAGTGCCTAAAAGAAAGAAAAAAAGAGACAAGAGACTTTGCGGACATATAAACATTCTCACAAGCATTGCGAAAATGTGAAGAAAATCATGTGTCAATTTTAGGCTTCCCTGTCCCGGATTTATGAGGCATAGCACAACGCTTACGAATGTGGTTGCTTTCTCTCTTTAGGGTGGCTTTGGTGCAAAGCAAGCGCAACGAGACGAGAAGAGATAGGTAGAGCAGAGTACCTGCCCCATAAGCAAAAAGTGACACGTTCTGAAAGCCTTCTCAGGCCTTTTGCTCCGTTAATTTACTAAGGGATGCGGGTAGTTAAGAGGCTGAATTTATTCATGAAAACTATTTATTTATTTATTTATTTTATTTATTTAATATTTACAGAGTCCCACGAGCTCAAGCAACGATATATTGTGTGAGGTGGGGGGTGGAGTTGTGCAATAAATAAGTATTTGCGAGTGGAAGCAGTACTAGGGGAAGGGATGTCAGTTACTACATCTGAAGATCATAGGTCGGCAAACTCACTCATGAGTCGACTCACTCAGACTCACTAATACTCAGATTGAGCCATGTGTCTGAGTCTAAGTTATTACTACGAGTTAGTAATATTTAGGTGAGGTTGAGTGCGGGTGAGTATGGTCAAGAAAAAATTTTGGGAGTCCGAGTGAGTCCGGTTGAGGAAAATTTTGGTGAGTATGAGTCCGAGTGAGCCCTAAGCGGGAGATATATTTCTTAACTGAGTCTGAGTGAGCTCCGCATTTCTGCCGCCATACAGGTATGCTGAGGATGCAAGGCAAGAAACAGCGTAAGTACAAGGCGATAACAAAACCTCGCCGGGTCCCTTATGCATCTGCCTCAGTCGACTCGAAGGCGAAAGCCAACTTCTCCTTTTTCTTCCAAGTCGATGTATTGAACTTCCCGCGCGCACCTCCGAAAACTTTCTGCAACTAACGAGGTTCGGCAAGGCCTCCAAGATCGGGGGAATTTTAGATGCGAAGCAGCTCTTTGACTAGCCTGTGTAACGCTGTCCCTCCCTCCGTGCGTACGAACGCGCGGCAACGCGCTCCCCTCGCCGCAGGTGTTGGAGCGGTGCCAAGTAGGTCACGCCGCAGCTGAGCGTTGACGTCACGCTCCCCTCGCTGTGCGCGCTGACGTCACTCTCTCCCTCGCCTGCCGCGCGCTCGCCGGAGCGCCCGCAGCTGCCGCCTGATGCGCAACAACAAGACCTACGCCAGCCATCGCTTTAAACGAATCTTCCAGCGCTCACCGCAGCACCCGCGTTAGCGCCGTTCAACCCGTGACGCCACCAGCGCGCAACGCTGCTGCTTCGCATCCCATCAGGGTTCCCTTTGGGAAGATGGTGCAATTTTTTTAGTTTTGTGCACGTCACGTTGCTTTGCACTGTCTCTGGGGAACAGCCCACCTGCTCACCAGCATTGATGCCACGTGATCATTTCACCATGTGACATCACGTTACGTGACGTCATAAGGACGTCACAAATTACGGCGATCTGTGACGTCATATGGTGAAAAACCGGCAGATCCCACGCACTGTAGGAATCGATGTGATGCGAAGCAGCCAGAAAGGAGCAAATCATGCTGTACATAATATGCATGTCATTATTTACATGTTAGGACCTGTCATCTGTGTTCGTCATACAGTCACGTCGTGCAATACTAATTTTGGTGTATATCAAGCTAGCGAACTGGACGCAAGCGCACCATGAGCGTGGCATGTAAATGGCATTGTAGATGACATGCATGCCAAGATTTTCATGTTACCACCTGCCACTTATGTTTGCTCAATTTTTTACCTCGAATCGCAGCGAGACGCGAGACCAATCTGCCTCCGTTTCGCATGCGTTCGTATTCTCGCGCTCTGCGCATCCTGCAGACGCCATCCGCGTTCCAGCGTTTAAATTGACGGACACTTTGTCCAATTCCAAAGTGTGTTCCCGAACGCCTGTGTCCATTGAGACGGGGTCGGTCAGAATGGAACGCGATGCGCACTTCTCACTCCATGCATGATTAGAGACGCTGGGCACAGCGACGCTACGCAAGCAAAGCGTGAGCGCTGTAGAGTCCAACGGGACCGGCGTCCGTTTGCGCGCCCCGGCGCCCACCTGGCCCTGTGCCAGGGCACAGCTGGAGGGACGGACGGACGTGAGCATGACACATTTGATAGATTTAGTTGAGCGTCCGCAACAGCATTGCGGACGCAGCCTGCCGTAGGAAATGGCTGGCAGGCTGCGTCCTCAGAGCTGCTGCGGACGCCCAACTATATCTGTCTATTAAAGGCCTTTCACCTTACAATTTGGTGTATATCAAGCTGGCGAAACGGCCACAAGAGTGTCATGAGCGTGGCATGCAAGTCATGTTGCACATGGACATGTCATGATTTCCATATTACCACTTGGCATTTATGTTCGTCATACAGTCGCGTCACACAATACCAAATTTGGTGTATATCAAGCTAGCGAAACTGCCGTCAGCGCGCCATGAGCGTGGCATGTAAATCATGTTGTACATGACATGCAGGTCATGATTTTCATAGTACCACCTGTCCATTTATGTTGGTCATGCAGAAATGTCTCATCGTAGGAATTTTTGGATATATCAGGTTAAGAAAACGGCCTCAGGAGCACTATGGCCATGGCGTGTAAATCATACTTTTCATGACAAGTTAGTCAGTTAGTCATGATTTTCATGATATGACCAGTCATTCATGTTCGTCATATCATACAGTCATGTTATGCCATACCAAATTTGGTATAAATCCCATTAACGATACGGCCAGGATAGCACAAAGTCGTAGGCGGCTAGATAGATAGATAGATAGATAGATAGATAGATAGATAGATAGATAGATAGATAGATAGATAGATAGATAGATAGATAGATAGATAGATAGATACGCTCAAAGTCACCGAAGTTCGCCAAGAAATGCTTCGCATTTCATAATCACGTGATGATGATTTTTTGCATCACTCGTGTTGACGCCGCCAACGCGGGACGTCGACGCGAGGCGCCGGTCAATTTTCGTGTTTTATGAGGCGTTCTGAGGCTTGCCCTAATAACAGTAGATAAGAGTGGAAAGATCTTCGTATAAAAAATTAATGGTTTTCTTGAACTTACGCGCTTCACGGACAACTATGAACGGCTGCCAATAAACGGTACAGAATTAGAGGTGACTGCCAATACCGTTGATCAGGGGAACAACTTACAGCACAACACAGTAAAAAAACGGACAGTAGAAGAGAATGATCCACCAACTATAGCCAAACTCGCGATTTTGCTTCAGTGTTGATAAGGTTTGGGGCGTGGGCGGGGGGCGGTGTTTGGAGGAATTTAGCCCTCTCTCTCCTCTTTGACAGTGAATTCGATATACTTCAGTAACGCTCTCTCCCGTCTGTTAGCCATTGCTTTTGCGCTTACCTTTTCCGCCACAAAAATTGACGGCTACGCACTCGTACGCCGCATTCCATTAGGCCATCACACAGCCACTCAAACTTCAGTCTACAGTAATCGCATAATACCGCTCAAAAACTTCCCATAAATGTCTCATTATACCATATGTCGACCTTCCCTTTTTCTTCTTCTTTCTGCACCAATCTCTCCAGGAGATCTGCGCATGCATCAGATGGCCAGGCCGTCTTCTCCCTCGATCATTAAAATTCCCCAGATTAGAACCTGACACCGCAACTTTACGATGAGATGACAGACTACGGATGAATATATGCCGAAGAGAACGGGTGGGGAAAGAAACCTCCTTTTTGTCAAACACTTGCATGGAAGAGAACTAAAAAAAGGCAAATAAATAAATGTTGCACGAATTTGAGCACGCGTGTAAGCCGTAATGAAATCGGAAAAGGAGGCTTGAGCTGCAGACGCTAATAAAGTTCTGATCGAACAAAAAAAAAAAAAAAAAAGGAGGCGAGCAGTAGAGGAGCACTTGGGTTATAACAGAAGCCGTCTTTATAATTTCAATCGGCAATTTCGAACGGAGGATATAGCCGTATCCGGCCTCTCACTGGGTTTGGTGCTAGGGCTGCGGGACTGCATCCCGTTGGCCCTCTTCCCCCACCTCACATCGGTTTTAATCTTTTAATCTTCTTCGCTCGAACACCTCCGCCCGTTTCGCTGGCGTGTGCTAATCTCCGAAATCGTTCGAGTCGCGGCGGTGGTAGCTCCGATGGCAGCTCTCCCTTCGCCCTGTGATTTTCAAATTCGGTTTTTTTTTATATAGTGCTCCGAGAAATCCCGTTGGCGTATCGTAAGGAGGATTACGAGCTCGATGCTGCTACGCTAGAACTTGCGTCGTCGTGGGGCACTGTCGCAGCGCTTCAATATTACATCCCGTGCCGTGACTTGCTGTGACGGTGTGTGCCCCGCAACTTCAGTTGATCGTTTAGATTCGTGGCTGGTAGGGCACGGCTGACAACGACATCTTTAGGCGTAGATAGAAAACATTTGTAAAATAAAGCGGCCGTATGGAAACTATAAACTGTATGAGTTGTTAAGCGGTTTGATCATCATCGCCATCATTATCGTTATTCAATTTACGTCCGAGTGAAAGAGGAACGTCTTTCCCCACAAATATACAATTATTCCATCTTGCGCTCGCATACACTGTCGTATATCTGCATAGTTTCTAATTGTACCTAAAGGCAGCATGTTCTCTGCCATGCTTCACTGTGTTTCCCTTCCGTTGATCGCAATGCTATCATGAAGGTTTCTATGAAGTTCCTATTCGCGGATGACTGCATTATTTTAGGAGATATAACCAATGATGACGATATTCGTTTACTCCAGACTGACATAGGCGCAGTCGCGATTTGGTGCAATGAATGGTTAATGGAACGAAATATTAATAAATGCAAAAGTCATGCCTGTTTATAAAAGATCTACCTGACCACCACCCCACCACAGTGATAACATTTTTTTTATAAATAACGACATATAGATAAATACCTCGTCGTTTTCATCACTGGAAACCTATAAACTGATCTACTCATACCGAGCACATAATTAGCACAACTATAGTCGCATGCTAGGCTATTTACATCGAAATTTTTATAACCCTCCTTCTTACTTGAAACTCTTGTTTATGAGGGGGTATGAGGGTTATAATCGATAAAATAAAATGCGCCAACAGGAGTGGTGTTATGGTAGTTGTGTTGGTTTCGCTTGTGCACCGTATACGCAGACATGGAACGATACATTCATCCCTGCGCCCATTCGCCTACGTCGCAATTGCGTCTATGCACGGTAGCGACGCGTAGCAAGGTTACATCGGCCTGGTTCTCACTATAGTGCAGCAAAAAGTGTTGAGGCGATGACAATGATATATATATATATATATATATATATATATATATATATATATATATATATATATATATATATATATATATATATCCATACCTTGTGGCGTGTTCAGGAAAATGTTTGAATATCCAGCTTAAAATGAAAACAAATAAAATCTACTAATCCTCGTTATTACGGCAATTATTGGCATATTGTGCTCCTTAGGCTTCGCGCCAGTGGCACCAAACCTTCGGTGAATCGTTGATTATCATAAATAAAACAAATGTACTGAGAAATTAGCGATGCTCAATAAAGTAATATCGTATACAACGCGAAAACGAAGTCACAGCACAGAACAAGAGAAATTGTCTGATTTCCTGCTCTAGAGCAGGAAACAAACGGCCTTTCTTATTTTAAACGGACAGGGTAAAAAAAATATAGTCAGGCTTAGTAGCTGACTGCGCTTTTGCACCACAAACAAAGCCACTGCTAAGCCACTCCACAACTTGTATGGAGGCTTGGATATAGCCCTTGAAAAAAGCAAGGCAGCTTCTGTGGCAACATTGTTTCGAAGTTTTCTCACTAGCGCGCTGTGACGCCACGTGCCTTGAAGACTTGTAGATGTATCGGAAATAGTTAATTTTGCGTCCATTGGCTATACGTACTTTGCATGCCAATGGAGCCAGAAAATGAAGTTGATAATCCCTGGGAACATTAGTTCCGCCCCAATGGCCGCCCTTATATGAGACAAAATACTTTTTAAATCTACGATGCTGAATCGTCGTATGAAACACTGCAGTTGTAGGGAAGCATTAATCAGTGTTTTAAACTCAGCTTTCTCTGTAAGGATGAACCTCTCTCCATATATCTAATTAAAACGAATTATGACGTTCTTTTTATAGTATTACAGAAATTTCATTGTTTTAATCGTTGCTCCTTGAAGATTAGGACAACAGATTCGTAACATTCGCTATTCCATTATATAGAGACAGTTTCCACAGTGATGGTATTGAGCTAAATAAAACAGCAAGACAAGCATAATACGACAATTGCCAAGGCTGTTGCCTGTTATACTGCTATTAGAAATGAACAGCCGTCTCATAGGCACAGCACAGGCAGTGAAATATATACGTACAGGAGCTTCAATAGGGCAGTTTTATTAATTTCCGCACAAAGAACACTCACACGTCCTTATTTATTGATAATCTGCTGTCTATAGCTATCCGAACAAGAGAGGAAAAAGCACACGTTTGAGGGTCATTTTATAACCTCCTAAAAGTGCCTATAGAAGGTTCACATGAAAACACACAAAAAAAAAAGAAAAGAAAAGAAAGAAAGAAGAGTACGAGAAATACGGCTAACAAGCTAAAGCCTTTTCATAAGATGACATTGTGTTATAGTATTGCACTTAATTTTCAACATCAGGGGGTGCTTTTCGTTTAGTTTCGGACGACCATGGCCACTGTGTGAGAATTCATCTTGTAGCCGAGGTTGCGTCTATTGCATTGGGCGCGTCGGATCGGAGACAGAAAGAGAAAAAATACGCCATTAGGGTCGCGTGCAAGGCGCCGTTCTTTATAACACCATGTTTTCGGCAATGGTGCAAACACACTCAATGTTTAGCGACTGTCTGTTGTGATCTACATTCCACACAGTTTCACAGATAAATTGTGGATGCACATTTTTTTCAGGTACGTAACTTGATCAACCAAACTCTACCGCAATGGTACTCACGCTCAAACTACAAATGCTAATTGTCCTCAGTATGTATTTCATACGCATTGACACGCTGACGAAAGCGTCACATAGGTGTTTTCGAGCCACGGATACCAGACAGCCGGATCCGCCAGATCCATTTCTCGATTTAACCGTCCCGTTGCTACAGCTACGTTGTGTATAACCCATCCATTTCCGTTCGCCCCCGACGCAAGGCGTTCCCGCGCAAAACCGTTGCCGAGCTTCTCCTCGTGAGTGCGTTTCTTCTTCTCCCACACACTGCTTCTTCGAGGTTTGCGCCTGTCGTTTCTCCCCGAAAAGTGCGAGCGAAGATCGGAGAGCCCTTTGGCGACACGAGGCAGCACCAGCGTGTTTCCCTGTTTCCCGATACCTCTACACGCCGCCTTTCCCTTTTACCTCCAAAGCGCCTAAAGCCCTAAGGGAACCTGACGGCCGCCGACGACCGCCTGGGTCTGGCTTCGTCTTGCCTCTAGGTTTGGCTCGTTTCGCTGTGTGTTCTCTTTTTTTTTTTGTTTGCGCCAGCGAAAAACGTTCTTCGTCTTGATCGCGGGAAAGGAGAAAAAATAAGGAGCCCGCGATCGAAATCTGTAAAGTAGTGTTTAGTCGGCCATACGGGCAAATTTGTGCCTTCGGGTCGACGACGCCGCCGCCGAGAAAGCGTGGTAAAAGAAGCTTCAAATGAAAAAGATGCCAAAAAGGAGTAAAATTAAGTGCTGTTCCGACGGAGCGCGGGAGGGAAAATGAAAGGAGGAGAGATGGCGACGGCTGCCGAGGGAAGTGAGAGGGGAGAGAGTGTGGGGGGAGGGGGAGAGAGCCGCCGCCACTTCAGCCGATTCCTCCCTTTCTTCCCCTTCGGTCCCGTCTTCTTGGCGGAGGAGCGATTGCGCGCGCCGCGTGCGTGGCCAATGAGGAAGCGGACGCTTTTGTTTTCGAGCCGTGCTCGAGCCAATCGGAGTCGCGGCGCCCTCGCGTTTCGCCTCTCCGAGCCCCACCCTCCCCTCCGTGGATTTTATTTACTGTTACTCGCATTATTTTTCTTTCCTTTCTTTCCCACGAACCTTACTTCGTTCCTCGGCGTTGCATGCGACTGACTGGAGAAAGGAGAGAGTGTGTGTGAAACAAAACGTAAAAAGGCAATGAGCGAACGAAGGAGAGCAGCGTGCGATGCTGGTGGTTGTGGCAGAGGCAGCCATCGGAGACCGCGAGCTTGCGCGGAGGTGGGCGCTGATGTGCGACATCTTGCGGGGATTTCGGAAACTAGAGTAATGGTACCCTGGTCGCTCACAAACGTTGCTCAAGCAGAGCGCTTGGAGTCGTCTTGAGTTTTCGCCTAGTTATCCCGGTTTCTTGTTGCGTCATGACTGTTGTTACTTTCACTCGGTATATCACATCATACAATCAGTACACACGGATAGAGGGCGTTCGCCGAGATTGGATGCAATGCGCATGAGTATGGCGTAAGGAAATACTATCAGCGACAAGTTGCGTTACGTGCCACGTTTATGGAAATATTTCGTCGGGTTTTCCGTGGAAGTGCACTGAGAACGGGGACTTCCGTTTAATGTGAAACTCTTCTGTTCTATCGCCGATATGTTTTTGTCTTACAAAAAAAAAAAAAGAGAGAGAGAGAGAGGGAAGGAGAGCGAGAAAGTAAGGAAAAATACAAGCAACCATTAACTCAGTCGAAACCAGATTGTTATAGTGAGCGGGGGATGTGCAAGCTTGCACGAAGACATGGGAGGTTAGTGGGGCCGCCGTAAATTCATGTATTGCATTCTTTTTCCTCAATTCCTCAATCAGTGTAATATATTGAAAGTGGCCTCATGAGTAACAGTGTCGCTGTAGAAAACGACAGTTAATCTCATTTTGTCTCAGCCTTCTTGGTCTTGTATGATATCTCATATTTCTGCGCACCATGAGATGATTCATGGTACATGCTTGCGGATACGTCGGTAGCGTGAAAGCGGAATACCAAATAAAAGAAAATAAAAATGAATTTCTTTCTTCAGAATTCATACAAAAACTGAGCATGCCAGGATCATTTGATGTGAAATTATTTCTCGCGTTACAACCAGATGACGAAAAATGACAATGGAATCGCCACAGCAAGGATTTCTTTTCAAGAGCAGCCACTTGCGTGCAAAACTGATAAACATAGCAAACATTCTTCTCAGAGGCCCGCTTTTCCACCTAAAATAAGAAATGCAGCGAATAATTACTTTTTTGCCAATCCCATTCCTAGTGCTATACATTATTAGTATTCATGATATAGACAGAAAGAAACAAATAGAGATAAAAGAAAAGACAGTTCAGAAAAGTACGTTGCAACTGGCTTGGTAGCCTGCGATCGGGGAGCAGGTAGCGATGATTCCGCTTTCACGCTACCGAGAAGAGAATGGAAAGCGAATAAAAGGAAGAAGACGCTAACGTTGCCAACTGAAACATTCGCAAGTCTACAGAACTAGCAATGCGTCCTGGTGAATTTTAGTCTATCATCTTTCCCTTGTTATGGGGCCGAGAGATGTATATAACGCCTCCGTAGGAGCCTCGTTCAATCGACGAACAGTGAAGCCAAGAAAAGTATAGGGGTCATTTATTACAGTCTGTAAGTATAGTGTAGTAATTATTATCTTAATTATCAGTAATTATCATAATTACTACACTACTGTTAAAGACTTCCGATACTGTCCCGTTACTTTCCTTGACTTCATTGAAAGTTGCTTTCACTAGGTTGCGTACATAGGTCAGCAATTTCAGTTATGAGTCGACTAACTCACTCACTCACTCGGATTCAGATTGGGCCGTCAGTTTGAATCGGAGTGAGTCCGGGTGAGGAAAATAGTGGTCAGTCTGTGTCCGAGTGAGCACTAGTAAAATAGATTTCTTGACCGCGCTTGAGTGAGCTCCACCTTTTACTGCCGACCTATGGTTCTACCTGCTCATGTTGAGCATTACTATCAGCCTTATATCGGTTTACGTTTATACTCAAGTCTATTCGCACATATCTCAACGCACTAGCGTTCACGCGCCACCTGCAATTATGCACATTGACTAATGATGCAAGCGAAACAGCGAGTAGGGGAAACGCTGGAAGAACAACCAGTAGAACGTCCGGTTTGCTACCTTACAACTTCGGTTGAAGGAATGCAGAGTATTAACAGGAAAATATGGAGAAATAGGAGGGCTTGAATCTACCAATGTTACACGCGCAGATGTAGTTTGTCTGGCTATGTGGTTGAGGTATCCACCAAGAGGCGAAGCATGACAGGCGAATGAGAAGACAGTGCGATAGGGACCCGATAGGGACCCGATGAGGCTTAACAGCACTCTTATAACACAGCTGTATATTTACCAGCAACGACGCCGTCGTATGCGTGGCTACCCCACAGCACTAACTCCCGTTTGCTTAGAAACGAGGTACAAGAGGTGTTCAAATGAAAAGCTACGAAACGAGACTGTGCATATAAACGAAGACTTTATTCAAACTATACACTATATGTCCAATCACAATGATCCCATTGAGGAACGAGCCGAAGGAATCCTTGTTACAGAATTTCTGTGGCCGTGACGAGGTCCAGTCCTTCACAGTCTCATTGAGTTCATCGTCAGAGTCGAAGCGCTTCCCTTTCAAATATTTTTTTAGGGGACGGAAGGAAAACACAGGTGATGAATGGTGCCTGGTTTAACACCTCCCACTGTCAGAAATCGGATAAATCTTCGCTGCTCCTGAATCGTCCAATTTCGCAATGTGAACTCCATCCCGTCCTCACATGAACTGCTGCGTGAATTGGACGGCGCTCTTTATAAGAGCGCCTGCTCCCTCCTGCGCATGCGGACGTCCCCGCATGCTCCGATACACGGCGGGTACTCCAATGACACCCCTAAATGTTTCGCTATGTGAACGAACAGCGCGAGTTCGTGTTGTGTAGTGTCAAGCTAACTGTGCAGCCATCTCTTTCTCAATCTTCTTCTTTCTTCTCTATCCTTTCCTTTCTATTATTCCCCCCTTTCCCCACCCCACGTGTAGGGTAGCCAACCGAGCCAAAGCTTGGTTAACCTCCCTGCCTTTCCTCTTCGTTTCTCTCTCTCTCTTTACCCATAGCGGCATAGGAATCTATGTGAACGGTCATGTTGTCACGACGTTTCGTACCTTTTCATTTGAACATCCCTTGTGAAAGGTACCAAAGATCACCATGGGACCTGACGGGCGCCCACTTTATACTTGCATAAAAACAAAGAAGGCATGGTTGGAATCGTCATCCTCCGAATACTGTAGCATTCGAAACTCCCTAACGAATGTGTATTATTGAGCTGCGACAACCGAACGACAGCGGGCCGTGGATGCGACACGCATGAAGCAGCATTTGTTAAAGTTGGCTTCGCCTCTGCAAGAGGCTTTGTAGGGAGAAAACAACTTTAGCCTCCTTTTAACGGTGGAGCTGTAGAAGCTCGTGCTAATTTGTCTTTCGGAAACAGAATTGATCGTCATCGTGAACCAGCACGCGCTCTCTGTATCCTCTTCTTCATCTTCGTCCTCTTCTATTTCTCTCCCAGAACACGTGCGCCGATTTCTCTGGTGTGGCCTATAATAACCCTGATGGGTGAGACAGCGCCGCGGCGCTGTCTCACCCAACGAGTACAGACAGAGGGAAAGAAAGGAAAAGATATAAAGAAAAAGACAGAAATTCTTCGCGAAACAAGTTTTTTTCACGAAGTGGGATTCGAAAACCCCGTATCCTCGATTCGAAGGCGAGAATCCTAACCACTCGGCTATCCAGGCACGCACTCGGAGAGTAGCATAGCCTTGTGTAGTATAGTGTAGCAAGGGCGTGGCGTGAGGAGCAAAGATGTGATGGTGAGGAGGAGGGGAGAGAGCAAAGCATGGAATTCAAGGAACGACAAAGAGGGAAAGAGAGAGAAAGAAATTCGGAAGGAGAAATAAAGGAAGAGAGAGAACCAAGGAAGGAGAGAAAAAGAAATAGAGTCATAGAGAGAGAAAAGGATAGAAAGAAGTAAGAAGCAAGCGAGAAATGGACAGACAGAGAGAGAGAAAGGGGGAAGAAAGAAACAGCAAGCAAGAACAAGAAACAGAGTAAAACTGCTCTATTTTTTGCTCTAAGAAGAAATATTTCTTGCTCTAAGAAGAAACTGCTCTAAGAAGAAATAGAGGGAGAGAAATAAATAAATATAAATAAATACAAAAAAAGATATAGAAGAAACAGATTAGGCAGAAGAAGAAAAATTAAAGAAAGAAGGCAAGAGAAAATTTGCTAAACTTGCAAAACAGCAAAAGCCAGGACATCATACGTGCCTATCAGCTACGCTGCCTCTTCAGCATTGCGCCTACAGTTCCAGCTACGCCAATTTTTTGTTGTAGTTGTTGTTGTAGGATTCATAGCATGATATTCGTATGAAACTGACATGACAGAAAGGAAAAAAAAGGAATGCATTCGACGCAACAGTACGCTTGTAAAAGTTTGATAAGATAAACAAAAAAACATTAACATGGTATAATTATTGGCTAGGTCGGCCTGAACAAGTCTTGCTGCTGTGCGTATTAAGATGTACCATGCGTTGCGACGTAAACACGTTGTGATTTAAGTTTTTAACGGCAGTCTCGGCTCTTGATAGATATAGCGCGTTGGTGAAGTAAGCCAGAGCGCACACATGGCGTTTTTTTTTTTCCAATTTAAGGTTTATGAAAAACATAACCTCAGAATAAGAAACAGCGACACGGGTACGCTCAGCTGTGCCGTCGTCCGCACAACCTTTGACCTTCCTGTGTCTTATAAGCGCACAACCGCCTGAGGCGTGGCCTCTTTTGACTTGACCTATATGCAATATTGTGAACTCGCATATGCAACACTCACATCACCACGGTTCCGCGTATGCCACCGAACAACGGGAACTGGTCGTGAACGAGAAGGACGAATGATCGTTTCTTCCGGATCCTATGAAGAGGATCATCGAGCTCGAAGACAGATGCGCCATAAGGAATGCCATTTGGCGTCGAAGAGCACAAAGAGCCTGGCTGTTGTCGACGCGCGCCCGCCGCTAAGCAGCCGTGGCCGATGGCCGCGCATATACGCACGATGGAGCGAAACGCGCCCCACTTTTCGCGCGCGACCAACAGCAGATATCGGCGTGAGCAGCAGCGCAGAAAACGCGGCGAGCTGCCGCGCGCGCATCTTTTATGTATACGTCGCTGAGAAACACGGGCTTATCGTTGCGCTCGCCGCTTCTCGGCGACGACTGGCGTCCACGCAAAACGCTTGCTGAGGGCACGCGCGTAGCGGAATGCGTCATGCACCGCGGCCGCTGAATATCCATTGAAACCCTCTGGACCGTGGGCGGCAGCAGGCGCGTCGTCCTGCCCGGCGGATTCTTCACTCTCAAACGCACGCACATACATCGCCTGCCTCGCATGTCGTGCCATAGCGCCGGTCGTTGTGGGTGTCCCCGTCGGCACACCACGCGCTCTTCCTTGCAAGGCGAGAACGAGAGGGCCCCTCGCGACAGAACGCTTCGCAGCACTCGTCTTCCTATGCGTCCCGGCTGCAGGACAATGGGCGCACCCCACCCGGCTGCAAGGCCCCTTCCCCGCCGCCCTCTGATTCTTCAGGCTGTAGCGGGCACAGCGTGCAGAAAGACATCTCGACGCGTCGCCGGCTCGTGGCCATTCGCGCTCCGTCACGCTCGCATCGTCACAGACCGCGGCTATGCGCATTTCCGAGCAACGACGCCGCAACGACCATGTATATGTAACGGAGTCGTACGTGCATCCCAGCGCTGGCCGGCGTCTTGGGCGTCGGGTGTCGCGGCTAGACGCGCTCTTATATAAAGGCCCCTCCGGAAACGCACCACCGAAGGGAAACAACCGGCGGAGGCTGCGACCGAGGAGGAGGAATATGGCCAGGACGATGACGCGGTCCGCCGGCCGTCTCGCACGCTTTGCCTCGGGCCTTCTCGCCATTTCGCTACATTCTTCGCCGCGCCGGCGTCTGCGCGTGCGTCTCTGTATTTCGACGCCGCTCGAAGCGCCGAGCTCTTTGCGGTTTTCCCTGACCGCGAGAACAAATGGCCTTTTTTTGCGGCGCGCTACGATTCTCCCTTTCCGCCGGCCGAGCTTCGCCCTCTCGTTCACTCCGGAGGCTAAAATGGCCCGCGTTATGAGTTTTATTCAATAACGACCGTCGCCGTCGCCGCGCTTCTGAGAGCCGCGCGTGGTCGCTGCAGGCGTAAAGCGTACTGCATTGTGGGCCGGGCAGCGGCGGTTTTCGCCCGGCATTTTCTTATAAATTCTCGGTATATGGAGCCATATATATACGTTCCTTGAGCACTGCGTGTAACGCGACTGACCCCCGTATTCACAAACAATCCTTCGACTCGAGTTTCGTCCTTCACTTGACCGAGTTGAGCGCAGCGCCGCTGCTCGACTGAAGATGACGCTGCGCTTCTCAAGGATCGCTGCAGATTATCACTGGTATGCAGTGATTTTTTCTGCCTAGAGGTGACGCTGCAATCGACTTTCTCAAGTCAAGGTGAAGCGTTGAGTGAAGGAACGTTCTAGAATACGGGGGTGAGATTCTTCAGGCTACTTAGTGGCACTCTTCTTTCCAGCCTATGTTGCCATGGTCTTCTTGCGTTAGAACTTCATGACGGAACCAAAAGCCGAGCCATCAGCAGTGATTCCTGCAATTTGACATTTTCTTCAATGCGAATGGCACTTGCTTTGCTACTTTCGGTGGCTTTAATTCCTGTCAGACGCTTTATAGATGGTTTATGCTGTAAATATTTTATTCCTTATGTTGTTTAGGCATCCTTGTTTTTTTTTTTTTTAGGGTGGCACTTTTGTTTGTCTTATTGTCGTTCACAACACATAGATGTAGCGGTGTATAGCTTTTTTGTATCAGTGTGATTCTTTATTGTTCCTTAATGTCACGTTGCCACGTGACAGTGTGGGCGTGTCATCTCGCGGATGTCCCGCAGCGACGTTGCAAACATAGAAGTATATAGTTGGCTTGAGTTCGAGAAGGAAAATCAAAAAGAAAATACAGAATGGCTAATGAAACGATGTGACGATGTGACAGCTCGTAAAACAAAAATAACAAGAAAAAAGGAACAACTAAACGTACAAAATCTCCAGCGGGAGGAGAGTGTGACGAGCGGCTCCTTTCTTTTCTAAAGAAGCGTCCTCTTGCGCGGGGTGCAAATGGCTCTGTGGAAGAAGATGACCGATGTTTCGGTGGCCGCTTCCTCCCCGCGCTTCTCCCTCTTATTTTATTCTTATTTTATTTTCGTTTTCCTCGCGTATCCTTATGCTCAATTTTGTTTTCATTCCTTTCATTCATTTTCACACATGCGTCAAAGCATTCCAGCGGGGAGGGGGCTAGGCAATTACGGTTCTGTTGCCGACGTGGTTGGTGCGCTGAAAGATCCTGTACTCTCCTCCTTCTCCTGCTATTCTCTCTCCCCCACGGTGTACCTCCCTCACTCTTTTACAGTGTTCTTGGGACGCTTTAAGGTTGATGGCGTGAGCGTGCGCCTGACACGGCCGCTCCAAGAATTGGCGCGGTCAGCCCGAAGGAAGGAGCTCGAATTGGCTTAGTGAATTGGTCAGTCGATGCGCTAGCTACCGTGACATGAGGCAGCGTTCTTCGTGGGCAAATTCTCATTGAAGGCTTTACAAAAGATTACAAAAAGCGAAATGCGACGTAATAATCCTCTTGACACTTCTTGTGCGTTCGTATTCGCGGGCCGCTCTTGAGTTCACAGGAGTAACGGTGCACAGTATGGTTCAGAAAGAACTCCTGCATGTTTCTATCTCTACATATGTAAGAGCAATTAGTGCCTTTTGTTACCGCTTGGGAGCATAAGTTGATGTCAGGGCTAACGTTCGTCCCGGGCTACGACCAAATATAGAGAACGTCCTGCACTTCTTCTTCCTCTCATCACCACCATCATCATTATCATCATCATCAACATCATATTATTATTATTATTATTATTATTATTATTATTATTATTATTATTATTATTATTATTATTATTATTAATAGTAGTAGTAGTAGTAGTAGTAGTAGTAGTAGTAGTAGTAGTAGTAGTAGTCGTAGTAGCACCAGTGGTAGTAGTGGTTATGGTGTGAAATTTGAACGCCTGAATCAGACTATAGCACTTGAAGCCGCCTCTCTGACATGCGACCCTCAAAATTCCCTGTCCCCCCCCCCCCCCCTCATTCTAAACGCTTATCGTCACTGTCGTTGTATATATTGTTGTGTCACGGTATTAGATGCCTTGTTCTCATTGTTTTATATTCCCGCGTTTCCTGTGCTTTTCTTTCTCCTGTAAGCTGTCTCTATCATTTTTGAGAACAATGGAAGTTGGTCTTTTTTCCTTGGAGTTCTTCCTCGGCTTATTGAATTAACTATTGATTGACAGATCGAACAACTGAGTTATTGATTTATTGAATGATTGAATAAATATCAGATATAAACAGAGTTAATGATTTATCTAGTCATTTACTTGACTGATCATTCGTGCTTGCTGTTCGCAAACGAAACATCCTAGATATACGTTTATTATCTTAGAAAGTGGTTTTTAAATAAGATTCGCGGACCCCAGGGGGTCGGCGAAGCTATTTCTGGGAGTCCGCAAAACCCACGCTAGGGGGAAGTAAAAAAATTACACCATCTCCCGCTAAAGGGAACCATGTGTAGATGTGAAGTAGCGGGCGCTAACGCTTACACTGGCGGCGGCGTTGACGCTGGCGCTCATCGCAGCGTTGCGCAGGAGAGAAAACTGGGGAGGCGCAAAGCACGCAGTGATGGAGCGTTGTTTCCTACTGGAACATGCCAATCGCTGCTAATGGGCAATGAGAGATGGAAGACTCCGATTGGACAAAGAGACCCGCAGTCCGCTTTTAATTAACGCGCACGCTGCGAATTTTTTTATTCTTCAACAACACAAAGGAGAAATCTCCCACCGGCACCACCTTGCAGGTCAAGATCCATTGCCATATATACGAGGTGGCCAGTGAACGGTTGTGCAGCGCGAGCAGTCGGTTTTTTCAACCAAGAAACTCGCTAGCAGACGCTGCCTGCGTCGGCGTCGCGAGGCGAGAGAGGGGGGAGCGTAGGAGAGGAGAGAGAGGGGGGGACGCGCATGCGCAGTGGGAGTGTGGACGCCGCGGGCAGGGATGCCTAGAGGAGAGAGGGGGGGAGCGTAGGAGGAGAGAGAGGAGGGGAGGCGCATGCGCAGTGAGGGTGTGGTTGCCGCGGGGAGGGATGAGGAGAAAGAGGGGGGAGAGGAGGTTTTTTTTTTTTAGAGGGTTCGCGCATGCGCAGTAAGTGAGGCCACGCGGCACACCACCACCACCACCACCGGATTGAGCTTCGCCATAAGATGCTTCACATCTAAAAATTAAGAAGTTTGCAGTAGCCGTGTAAAGCTTAAGAAACAGCGAAGCTGGTCAATCTGAGGAGCTTCACGGGGCCTTCTTGGCTGATACTTGGTCTTTCCTTGGCGCAGACCGCACCATGTTACAGAACTTGCAAGAATGTCCGAACTCCAGCGCCAGAAACTAACGTGCAAACCTGGCTGTGACGACCCCGGTCGAAGCGCGGGCCTTTCGTCGCTCGTACTCGGCTCGCCGCCGGGAAAATTCGGCTCGGCGGCTGCGCGGACTGTCTTTGTCGGTGGGCGGGGTTTGGCGGCGGCATCTCCTGGGTGCATGCGCGACTTTTTGCCACGAGCTTTAATAGTTTCGCTGTTAAAACGCATTTTCTTTGTTTTTCTTTTTTTTTTCTGAAGCCACACTGTAACTCTTGACCACGGTGCTCTTGACTGACTGCGGCCCCTTCCGAATTTTAACGCGAGAGCGTTAAAGAGCTCGTTTCGCAGAAATTCCGGCGTCAGCGTCGGTGTCGGTGTCGGCGTCGTTGGTTGTGAGCGAAAAATCATCATCTTGTCCGTGACCGAAAAATCGAGAAAGATGCAAATAAATTAAATAATAAAAATTTTCGGGTCCGAGTGAGGATCGAACCCGGGTCGTCTGCGTGGCAAGCAGGTGTTCTACCACACAGCCATGCCTCTGGTTGGAAATACTGTGAAAATAACTTCCATGCTTCGCAAACACAAGCGTCCTTTATATAGGCGTCGCAATATAACATGTAATATCCCAGGAAGATTGCGTGGTACAAGCGTACATTGCCATCGGGTGTCAGAATATGTGACTAGCATAATGATTTCATAGTTTAAAGCCAGCCACCCATTACAAACGGCACACACCTTACTGCGCGTATTTCCTTGACACCACGTAGTGGGTGCATAGCATGTTCGAAAACATTTCCCACATTTGCCGCGCATAATTTCTCCTGGTTTAATGCATGCTACCCATTACATAGTATGCACAAAGTGATTGAAGTACGCGCTAGGGACAGGATATCGCTATCGCGTCCAACTCTTAAAGGCGAAGCTTAAGAATCCCCCAATTTTTTGGTATGTTTCATCGCATAGCGCTTTTTGCATTGCGTCGGAGCTGACTCATCTTTCTCCTTCTTTTGATTGTTGAGATTTCATTGGCGTGGCACTGTAGTTTGACCGTTCTTTGCCAGGTAGATATGAAAGCCACCTATTGCACGCTGCATGTTGCGTTAATTCATGACCCCAACTATCTATCACGGCAATAGGTCCCTCATGAGTTTTACCTGTCCACAAGGCGCCCCCCGAAACATCCATGGCTGAGAACCACTGGTCTAAGTACTCGTTCTCCAGCCGGTTGGCCTATGGTCAAACACTCAGCTTTTTCCACGGGGCACTCAGTAAACGATTATCGCGTCTGAAAGAAACCGAGCATGACACTAAATGAACTCTGAAGACAGCAGAGAATGATCATTGAAGTGGCATTGTAGAAGCTTTGCATCCAATCCATATTATGGTTAAAATGCCATACTACACACGACAAATATGTGATCCGTAGTTCCTTTTCTTTCTGAAAGAGTTTCCGCAAATATGCAGTGTATTGCGAACGCCGTTTGCTTGTTGATAGCCCGGCTTGTTTCTGGTCCATGCGTCATATCACGACAGCATTAACAGCAAGGAGCAATACCGTTGGAATATACACATTTTTTGCTTGGAATGTTATGCAATTGGACGCGGCGCACGCTAAATAAGAATATTGCCATGTTATGAAGCACACAATGGCGAAGTATCAGCAGCTGTAATCGAAATCATAAAGTGAAGGAAAGTGACATAACTAACGCTCTATCAGCAGTATACTTGAAATGGTTTAAATGAAAGTACAAAACAACAGTAGCAAAGAAAAATAAACGTAAGGTATCTCAGAACGCATTATAAGCACCAGGAACTGGGCACATATTGAACGTAAATCATATTAAAGAAAATAACTAATCTTGCAACACACAGCTCATATGCCGAAGCTGACATAAAGCGCCTAGAAAACTTTTAAACATGAGCGCCTATAGAGTGTCTGAGCCATCCTTATGTGTTCTTCCATGTTTTTTGGCTATTATGTTTAGCGAAAGATAAAATAGCTCCATTATTAGGCACATAAATTACATGCGAGCCTCAATTTTCTGAAAACAATTGATATAACGGCGACACAACCGCTGGCTTTGTGTACTGGGTATCATGAAGTATACTGATGTAACATGGTGGAGGCAAATGCTTTCCCGCGGTCACTACAAATTGTGCGTTGATAAACATTGCATCATAAATAAAGATATACTGCAGAAGTAAGCGACGGGGAAGGCGTCGGTGCTTCTGCAGATTCACGGCCTGCGTTTCGTTGCAGTTCAGGTTGAGAGAGAGAGTCATCTATCATAGTCACAAGCTAATCTGGTCTTCATTTCCACTATGTGTCATTTCACAGATGGTGGACAACAGAAGAAAGCTGCCAATAGGCGGTTGAATAGTCCGCAACCACACATAAGGATTGACGTATGGACAACACTAGTAAAAAGCAATAAAAAAGCAAATGAAGAACGTATGATCAGTGCAGAACAAAAGGGAAACGTAGTAGTGTACAAAACAAACAAACAAACAAGCAAACAAGCAAAGGAAACAAACAAAGATATAGCAAGCAAAGCATAAGTGAAATCAGTTTTTTTTCGACGAACATAGATCGAAGTTTAGCAGAGGAGAAAATAAACAAATTAAAATTAATAAACGGAAGACAGTTCAGCAATGATGGTAAAGAATAACACAAGCGCCCCATACTAGTATTTAAAATGCCTGGTGACAACTCAAAAGAATGGACCATACGGAAACCTTTTCCTCAACACGGAGCTGCGATCGCGATGGGTAATGAAATCGCATTTTCTGCGTTTTCCCCAATTTACTGCACCGCCATAACTATAATTCTGTTTGAGCTCTTGAAGAACGCTTTTATATGGAAGAATAAAACCCAAATAAGCCGAATGATAAAAAAAAAGAAATCTGTCTCAGAACAGACCTTCGCAAAAAACCTACATCAAAATATTATCTTTAAAAATAATTCGCTGTCTGCGGTCGCATGCAGCACCTCTATATTTATATTTAGCAGTTCCTGTAAGAAAAGGTCAACACCTCTCCAATCGGCCTGAAATGACCGCCCCCGCACGGCACGCGTCACTCATAGGCGACGGCCCACACTCACCACCCTCCCTCCACCCACCCCCCATCTTGCAGCTATGGCTTCGCGCCGTTCGCGCTTCGCAGCTGACCACGGCGCAGACAGGTCGAATAGGGAGGAAAAAAAAGCGAACTGCAGGCAAGTTCACGAAGTAATAGTAAATAAAATGAAGTGAGTACGATTGAGACAACAAAAAGTAAGAGAGCGAAAGAGCGAGAGGACTGCATTAATGCATCTAGACCAGAAAAAGAAAGATGGACACGACTCAGATCGTGTTTACTCAGCGGCGAAGCTGATTACTGGTGTACTCGCCGTGCACGCGAACCGCTCGCGCGCTGTCAGTGCCGTGACATCGTCCGGCGTTCCGCACGCCATTCCGGCATTAAGAACTTAAGAACAGGAGGGGAGTGGGAGGAAGCGGTTACGGCACGCACGGACCGACAACCCGCCCTCCGACCAGGCGCACCGGCCCGTGTGTACGGACGAAGGGGCAAGGACACGAGGCGTCGCGTGCCATTGCGGGTGGGATGAGAGCGCCCCCAAGTGTCAGTAAGCTGAACTTGCGGAATGTTTCGACTTGAAGATGTTTCATCGGGGGGCAGAACGAGCGGACGCTGGCCGCTTATATAAGGTAAAAGGGGGGGAACGAGCTACGCCTCCCGTCATGGTCTCTGCACGTACACGGAATTGGCGAGGCGCTATATATAAGTTCCCTTTTACGCGATGCCGCGGAATGACAGTGTTGATAGCAGCCGCGGTGCAAAGCGGAAAACGAAAAAGAAACAAAATGAAGAAGCCCGCTTAGGTGCCGAAACAAGAGAGAAACGTTTAAGCTTGTTCTGTCAGTGAATTCCTTCCTCTTGACGTGTTCCGCTTCCAGCGTACACCACCAGCCTTGAGGAAAACTTGTTGGTCACTTCGAGAATCGCCGGTGCCCGGACATTTAGCTAAATCGCTCGGCATCGCTGCCGCTCTACATGGGATGCAAGGAAACAAGAGCTGCGACAACAGAAATGCGGCTTGTAAGATGAGCGTTAGCGCACGTCTGTGTGCACGTCAAAGGTCGGACAGGAACAAGCGTTCGAATGCGAACCCCCTCAAATGTATTAAGAACGCGACGCGTGCGCCACCTCAGGTCACGTAGCCCGCGGACCCCTTCAATTCTTTTTTTTTTTGTTCTGGTTACCCGCTGCTCATGTAATTCGTGTTTCTTTTGTTCACTGTCGTCTTTTTCTTTATCGTTACGTCACGACCGTGGCAGGGTATTTTTTTCCAGAGAGGGCGTCCTCGTACATTTGTCCAAGAGGGTGCCGCGATTGGATTCGGTTTTGCCTTGGCATTGGATTCGCCACGCTGGCGAGCGGCTCTCGACGCAAAACGCCGGCGCGAGGGCGCTGACACGCGACCGCGTGTTTGCACAACGCGCCTGCTCCGTTCCCACCTCGTCACTGTTATTTCTGGATGCTGTAATGTCCTTCTATTGCTGTGTGTAATGGCGAAAAAAGCGTTCTCCGCCTGCGTTCTATTGACTGCTGCGTTTTTGTTCTTCATGAGATTAATGTAGTTTTGCTAGAGTTGTCATAAACTGCGAGATGGAAGAAAAAAAAAACATTTGTTTTGCAGCTTATCGAACTTTGCTGCGACAAAGGAAGACTGATGGCAGCTTAACAGCTCGGGAATAAAATTTTGCTCCGTCCTTTTCAGCCAAGGTCACAACTTCGCTCCGCGTACTCTAATTAGCGAAAAATGTGACTACTAGAAACGTTCTCGCAGGTCTAGTTTTTGCGTTTTTATTAACTTCTATCAATTTAACAATACCTGCACTAAAATATGGAAGAGCGCCTATAAAAACCATTAAGTGAATAACCCCAAATATTGGCACTGAAGCAGTGCAATATGTGATAAAATTGTAGCTAAGTAGTATCTGAGCTGCATTGCAAAGTTACTTTTGGTGATTTCGAGTTTCTTGTTGACGTGGTAGAGAAGCAGAGGTTATCGAAAACTTTCCTTAATTGTAAAGCGGTGTTGCTGCATGTCAGCATTACTGGTTATTCATAGGGTTTCTATGTCTGCAATGGCATGACACAAACCATCTAATTGGTAGATAACCTTTTTTTTTGTCAACGATTATTGTGTTGTCAAGAATGAGAACAATGAAAACTTGTGATTAATAATGCCGTTCTTGAAGACAGCTCATGTTTCCTAACTGAACACAGACACACTTCCTTCTGTAATAACAGGCACCTTTTTCTTTCATGTGAGTATTTGAAAATTTGCCTACATCTTTTGATATTCGTTTTAAGGTGACATTTTAAAGAACTATTTCGGTTTGCTGTGTTGACACAAGAGGTGAATACTATTACATCTGTCATCAATTACTCACAATATCGAACCCCTGTCACACATAGCTACGTTAACCACACAAGCTAAAAATACTGGAGATACTATTTCACTGTCTCATTTTTGCGTCGTTTATTTATTTACTCCCTGTATAATCCTAGCATATGACACTTGCAAACGTCAATTATCTGTGATTTTGTGTTCGTATACATCCACAAAATGACTTTAACTGTCACGTTGCAATCTAGCCGTTTAATAATATTTTACCATTCAAGTGGAGATAATTGCCACATGGGGGGTAAAATTTCACGTCAATTCATGTCGTTGTGGGAGATTTTTCACGGGAATACTACATCATAGGTTCCGAAATAAATTTGTTAGATCGGCGATAGCAATAATGTTGGCACGTTGTTAAGAACAAACGTCCTAAACTACATAAATATGTATCAAGTGGGTCACTGAAATACATATTGCAGTTTAACTGATTGCAAAACGTATAACACTGTCGTGTCACATTCGGCAGTGCACCAAACGCTACACAATTTTGAAGCAGCACTGCGCGCTAGTATTCATAACACGTTCTACAGGGATCAAGGTTATCGGTATTCACATATTTTCAACCACGCAGTAGACTTCATAAAAACTGAATAACACACAGCCCGCAGACAAAATGTTGCCGACGTATAGGTGACCAAAGAATGCAGTATGTGCCATCAAGATCATTCCAGCGAAAGATAATTGAAACGAAAATGATTACTGAGGAATAATTCGATAGCAGACCTCCTGAAAACTGAGGGTGACATTAATGACACCACTTCGCTCAGAAAGCGTCTGCCAGCCATGACGTTGCGCATTTGGGGTAACCAGGAGCCGAGAATTACGGATGGTTGGCCGGCGCTTGCCACTAGAAAAAGTTCTTTTATACGTCATAAGTGAGATCGTCCCACACGTAAACAGGTTGAAAAGGAAAGCAAAAACAAAACAAAAGCTTTAATTAGCAGTGAAACGATCAATAAAGCATTGTCTTGCTCTTGACGACGCCAGCCTGTGCACGTGTGAATGAAAAGCAACGATGTCGTTGGAACACTCACCTTACGCTGAAAAGGGAAACTGCTTTATTGGTATCCTGAGTTTCCGTTTCCACCTGCAATGTAAAATGAGAGCATAAGTTGTAGCGAGACGCGGTCCGAACGACGTGTTCGTTATACCATTAATTCAATCATCAAGCCGTCGACAGGGTAGCAAACACTCCCTGGTGAACAATGAATGCCCGCTGAACTGTTTACCATTGTAATGACTATCACTTATTTTTTAAGGCGAAGGTTCGAACCTTCTCTGGTTTTCTGGAGAGTAAGTGCTCCTGCTGCTGTTTCAGCTGCCCCTTTGTCAAATAGGTCCCTGACCAGTCGAGGAATAGAGTCGGTGACAAATGTGTCTTGGAACACAGTTGCCTGATGCCCATACCATTAGGTCACCACCTCACAGAATTATGCCGCCATCTTCGCTTTGTGAAGCAAAGTTCTGCACTATGGTACTAACAAGCGCACCCAGCGAAATCAGCGTCCAACCAAATTTTACTGTTGTATTGGTAACTCAAGGTCCTGTATTTATTTGTCAAACAAAAGTTAGAATATGTTTTTGTTTAGTTTGATGAAGCAGTGTTGTCGCCATTTTTTTCTGGTGACGGCTACCCCCTCCCCCGCCCCCTTTTTTTTAATTACTATAAAACGAAAAAAAAAAAGAAATCATTCAAACGTTCTCATTCAAATGGAGTTCGCGAGTGTCTGCAGCACACAGGAATGATGCACACTCACGATGTAGTCTAGTCAATTCTCTTCACAAATACCAGCGTCTTCGGAAGAAGGTGTAAAGGGATTGCATTGCTTTGTGGTGGGATTTAATGGTCACGGACCTAATATTATAAGTGAAAAGGCTCGCTGTTAATCCAGTAAACGCCGCTCCCCCATCTCAATCTCTGTATATGTGGGACGTGCCTGGAACACTTGAGCAACAGGTGACCCATGCTCGTCGTCATGG
>JALIZH010028017.1:0-26012 GCA_030522465.1 Rhipicephalus appendiculatus
TAAAAAAAATTACACCATCTCCCGCTAAAGGGAACCATGTGTAGATGTGAAGCATCGGGCGCTAACGCTTACACTGGCGGCGGCGTTGACGCTGGCGCTCATTGCAGCGTTGCGCAGGAGAGAAAACTGGGGAGGCGCAAAGCAGGCAGTGATGGAGCAGTGTGTCCTACTGGAACATGCCAATCGCTGCTAAGGGCAATGAGAGACAGATGACTCCGACTGGACACAGAGACCCGCACTCCGCTTTTAGTTAACGCTCACGCTGCGAATTTTTATTGTTCAACAACGCACAGGAGAAATCTCCCACCGGCACCACCTTGGAGGTCAAGATCCATTGCCATATATACGGGGTGGCCAGTGAACGGTTGTACAGCGCGAGCAGTCGGTTTTTTCAACCAAGAAACTCGCTAGCAGACGCTGCCTGCGTCGGCGTCGCGAGGCGAGAGAGGGGGAGCGTAGGAGAGGAGAGAGAGGGGGTGACACGCATGCGCAGTGGAAGTGTGGACGCCGTGGGCAGGGGATGCGTAGGGGAGAGAGGGGGGGAGCGTAGGAGAGGAGAGAGAGGGGGGGACGCGCATGCGCAGTGGGAGTGTAGACGCCGCGGGCAGGGATGCCTAGAGGAGAGAGGGGGAGTGTAAGAGGGGAGAGAGGAGGGGAGGCGCATGCGCAGTGAGGGTGTGGTTGCCGCGGGGAGGGATGCCTAGAGGAGAGAGAGAGGGGGGAGAGGAGGTTTTTTATTTTTATTTTTTTAAAGGGTTTGCGCATGCGCATTAAGGGTGGGCACGCAGCACCACCACCACCACCGGATTAAGCTTCGCCATAAGATGCTTCACATCTAAAACTGCAATGCAGATCAACGTAACATGAACGTACACAATCAGGATCACAGCGATTCATGCATCTATGGCACTCAGTGACAGGTAATCAGCCAAAGTTAATGACTAGCTTTTAATTAGTTAAAGAAAGTGAGGTTGATCACATACAACGCATAATGTAGGCTAATTAGCACAAATTTCAAGTTAGTAATTACTTAAAATTATGTAGTGAGAGTTCATCGGAATGTGAAGATAGGGGTAGACGGTAAATGTACGCTCTGTGTAAGTTTTATAGCAAAGTAAAGAACGTCATTGCTTTAGACCCAGGATTTTTCTTTTATTGAAAACGCCCGCCTGCTTCAGCTTGCTGCTCTTCACATTTCGCTGTGAACGACTAATGCCTGCGATAAGAGAGGCACATATCGCTACGAATTACTTATCGCGCCTACGAGCGGCAGCCGATATCACTCAATGCGTGGCCGTGGGCCGTTACAAAAGTTCCATCGGTTAAGGCGACGTAATTTCTCAACTCAAGCGCCTCCAGTTTTGTTCCCTTTGTCAGAGAAGACAGGTTGCATCGGAAAATGGCTGATGCAGGCCGTGAATATACGCTCGTCGGCTTTGCCGAAAATTTAGACTGGAGGCCTTTGCATTTCGTGAAGGCACTTCCTCGAAGTAGGACTTGCAGTGTATGCGGGCTGGTACGCAAGACGACCGCTCATCTTCCGTGTGGCCACGTAGCGTGTCGTTCCTGTTACGAGCGGTGCTCTGTGGGCGAAGGACGTGCCTGTCCAATTGATGGTGAAGACTTACAGGAAAAAGATGTGGAGTGGAGAGACTTTCCCGACGAAAATCTACTGGAAAGACAGGTGAGCCGAAGCTTCGGAAGGGGGTACAGTACGGTTCACTCTTACAGAGGAAACGCGAACGCGTGGCCGGTAGCCCGCGTAGTGAAAACGGCGGCCCGCGTAGCGTGAACGCGGCGCACGCGCATGAAGGAGATACTTGCCGCTGCTCGTCTGCCATACTTTCCGCCCCAGCGCTTGCCGAGCGCAGGATAGCGCTTCCGTTTTTCCGCGCTCCGATCCATGTAGCTGCCACTATTCCTGCGCTTCGCCCTGTAATCAGCAGGCATAAGAAAGCATGGTTTCTTTGTTGCCGTGGTTTCTCGCCAGTTTTGATGATGTGGGATTCCCGGCGACGGCGGCCAAATTTCAAATGGGGGCGAAATACAAAGGAAAACTGCGCGCTTGTATTTAGGTGCACGTTAAGGAAACCCTTGTTGAGGCAGTTATTTCGAAACCTCCCGAGACGGCATGACACCTAGTCATATTCTGGTTTTAGTTTTAACATGCTTGTGTTTTGATCGTGATAGCGAAGACTGTCAGGTACGTAACCTAATGTCAGTGCTCACCGAGAAGTTAGTCGTAAGCTTTCCACATGCTGCTCGCACCAGCCAGCCGCTTTTAATAAGACAAGGAAATCGATGCCCGATATAGCTAGCATAGCAAGATTGTAATTCCAATCACAAAAATATAGAATATGGTTTAGCGCGCGCATAGCGCTCAGGTGAAGTAGCAGACGACGCGGGGCACGAACCGCCCTTGTGATTCTACGCGCATGCTGCGTGTTTCCAAATCTCGCCAGCAGTTAGCGCTCCGCAGACCACCGGCCGCGCGCTCGTGTTTTCCTTCTAAGAGTGTACTGTACTGTACTTAGTACAGTACGGTCCAGTCTTGTACTTTGTGCGCAAACCGGGGCTTAGCTCTAGCTTTTGACTAAGATGGCTCAATGAATATTTAAAGGGGCTGCGTCAGCCTATAGTGTCAAAAATTCTAGCTAAGGCTGCACTGAGCAAAGCTTAGCCCCCCCTTTGAACGCCAACGATAGCTAATGTTGATGCAGTATCCTTCAATATTTATCGGCCCATCTCAGCTGAACAGCGTAGCTAAGCCTCAGTTTGCGCAGTGAACTAACCAAGATTACGATAAAGGCCAGCGTTCATAATCACCAGCCTTACTACGCCCACTGCAGTGCAAATGCCTGTACCATGTGTCGCTAATTAACCCGATCGTGTGCTTGCCCTGGTACCGCTATCTCCGAAAGCTTCTTAATTAATGTCCCTTGACTTGATTTTTATGAGCTGGGAATTCTTCGGCACATCGTGCTCAAGCTCCGAGAAGACATCCGTCCCATTCGGTTTATCGAAATCGTGCGATCTGTGGAGCTCGCCCTTCGCAACGTTTTGTTCTCGCTTTCTTAAGATTAGCTGTCTCATTCGCGCCAAGAAGTGCCTCACGCGCAGGGCACGTTCGCTTTCTTTAAGAACTATGAACTATTGCTTAGGGCACACTAAAGACCAACTGCGCAGCGCGAGCGAGAAGTAACAGCGTGCGGTATAGGTAGCCCTCATTGTTTGCCATGGTGGCGTACGCGGCAGTTGTATTGCGATAGCAGTTATATGGAAAGTCTCGAGGGGTTCTTGCCGTCACCGTTGCCGTCACCGTCACGTCGAGCATAAAGTCCAAATTGATAAGATCCTCCAGCGCATCGTACGTTCTACCTGCGGGTGCGACGGGTGCGACGGACGCGGGGCGACGAACGCGGCTGAAGTGGAGATCAAACGAGCCGGCCCATCTCCGTCGCTCCGAGGCACATGCGATAAGATCGCCGCGCCTGTTAGATCGGTTAGATCGGCCATCGAATGCTCAAGCAGAGAGGAAACGCCCCACCCGTCTTTAACGGGCATGAAAAGACGCGAGAGGGAGGTGGGGGGTGTCTCTCGAGGAACAACTGCAACCTTTGATTTTACGAGTGCGGTCGTCGCTGGCGCGTGCGTTATCTCGCTATCTCGGCAGCCGTCATCGTGCGGCTCATATATCTTCAACATGCTGCGCAATTAACGTTAAGAGAATGTGTGAATAGTGTGCCTGGAGCGGCCGTATACTCTTAAACCAGCGTTTTGTAGAGTTGCGTGACGTCGGATCCAAGAGTTAGCTGCCAGCCTCACTTCGTATAACATGAAAATTTGTTTCTCTCGCATTCATTGTTTTCCCCTTGAGGGGAAACTGACTTTTTTTTCACTACCATTGAGCTTGGCTTTCATCTTAAGACGCACAGACACATTTCGTCTCCCGGGTTCCGCTTGTTCTGATGAGCGAGTACGTTCGTTTGTGCACGGTTGTGGTTCAAGTGCAGGGTTGTGACGAGCCAGCACACGTTCGGCCCGTATCAAGAGCGTTCTTTGCGTTGTTGCACTCCAAGAACGTGGCCGCGACCAGCTTATTGTGTCATAAAGGGGCAGGCCAGCGGATTTGCATTATCGAATTTATTAGTAATTCTTAATATTTGCCTCTTATCATTGCGCAATGACTTTCGCGGGTCTTTCGCAATAATTGTTTAAGCAACGGCGCTATAAGCAGTCACACTTTGTACGCGGGAAGCCCCTCGGCGAACGCGGTGTGTAGGAGAGGAGGACAGCAGAGAGAAACTTAGAGAAATGACGTCATCGGCAGGCACGCGGGTGACCGCTTCATTTCTTTGCGCCTTTACTTGCTGTCAAAGAAAGCATCAGTAGTTACCTTCGCAGGGATTGTTTACCGCCACACCACCCTGTTTGCTGACGTCGAGATCCTTGCGATACACGTTCACCAGTAACGCAAATTATTCCTTTCATGGGTTGTCACTGAAGCTAACGTTTCGACGAGCGGAGTTGTCTTCTTTAAGGCGGCAACGAAAGACCAGTCCACTTCCTAAAGCACTGGCCTAAAGCACTGGCTAAAGAACACCCCGTGTTCCAAGGTTATTTGATCGCTTGAAGGTTCCGTCTTAACCCTAACTTTGACCTCACTTGGAAGTTTGCCAGTAGTATTTCTACGGCTTTTGCTTGGGTCTATGCGTCATGCGGAAGCAGGCTCAACACGTCCGAGTTCTGTGAGGCATTGGCTCTAATTGTACCTTCGCTCACAATAAAGTCGCATTTCTCAAATTCTCTCGAGGTCAGAAGATGGCTGTAAATGGGTCACTTATGTTAAGAGCGAAATCACGCAACCAACAAAAGCAGGTGTGCTATGCCCGAAGTATTTTCGGGACAGCCACTACGTTTGAATCCAGTCTTCTATGCTGTCGATCTACTTGACTATTATTTCGATAGCAACTTATATGGACACTCTCGGCTGATTTTTGCCGTCGCCGTCATAACCCGGATATGTATATGTATTTATATATATAAAAAAAGGCATAAAGAAAAATAAGTCAGCAGAAAAAAATTCCAGAGCACCTGTTCGGGGAATCGAACCAGCAACCCCTCGCTCCGCAGCCTGCTGCGCTAGCAAAACACAGCCACGCGCCATGCATGTGCCGGCGATATAACTGCGAGCTATTCATATGCACCATTTGCCGCTCAAGGTACGCAGATCTCGGAACAGCTTGAGCATGTTTTCTATCACGCAACGTTTCTAGTTCCTCTGATATTGAAAACTGCGCTTGAGACGCGCACGAAAAAAGTTGCCCCCTTCTGTACAACTCCCGATGTAGAAGGAAAAAAAAAAAAAAAACAGAACACCACGCACACTTGGCGTCAGACGCCACTGCGTGGCAGGAGACGCAGACGGGTCATTCCACGTGCCGCAGTTTAAAAGAAAAAGAAATATTAAACAGTGCCAAAAAGTCTAACAGCATCATATAATCATTACTTGGCTAATCCCCTTGAGTGGGTATAAGCCATGTCAGATGCAACAACAAAAACGGCGTCGGCTACTGCATTGTGGACACTCGCAGCGCGTTCCTCAAATACAAAGACGTGACAACAATGGCAGCTGTTTGTTTACGCTTGTAATGTGTATACATATGCGTTCTTTTCAACAGTTCTTCTTTGTGCTGCAGCGGCGCTCTGCAAGTATCGAGCTGCTTGTCGTTCTTCGTGTGACATTCTAATTTCTTGCTATCGCATTCATTGCTTCGCGCTAGTGGTGAAACTGACTTTTTATGTCTCAGTGACCGAACCGTGACGCGGTCCCCAGTGTATATTCGCCAAACAGGAGGATCTCGCCGCGACCCAGTTTTGCCTTCATGAAAAGAAAAATCGAAGCAGTGCCTCTGATCAGCATGACCGCGTGGAGTGCGGAGAGTTCCCGAATGGCTAACGCAACAGTACCGCTCTCAGTGCCGTCTCGTTTCAGCGACCGCTGTGGACTAGCGGTATACGTTCAGACGTAGCGATACACAGTTGAAGTTACGTTGGGCGTGTTTTTCGCGATGTGCACTTCGTTTCTATTAGGCCAGCGTCCATGGTTTGCTCGTGTAACTAGATGGCCAGTAATGTACATTGGCGCTTCGCAGTGGGCCTTCAGTGCTTTCACGATTCTGCTCGCGTCACTTTTATCATTGTAAAAGCGGCGGCCACCGTTCTTTTAAAGAAATATTAGGGCTCCTTCTGAGCAATAATATTAAAATAATCATTCAAAGAAAAGCCCAAATAATTTTGAAGGAACCCGCGCTTTTAACGTCGTCGAATTAACCATGGCGTGTTAGCCCGCTGCGCCACTAAACTTGAACAGTGGGACTGATAAATAGCCTTATTTGTGAGCACGCGGATTCACAGTACATCTGAATGCGACACTATACATACTTTATTTCGCAAGACGCTCAGATTGAGTCGCTATCGAGCGTGTTCCATGTTTTGCGCTGTGACTTGGACACTCTGCAACATGCAATCTCTCGGTTTAAGGTCTAGTCCGCCAAGATATATACAGCCGATCGCACCATCATGTCTAATGTCCATCATGTCATCATGCCCAATACAGACCAGGTGGTTGCACCCGTGTAGCAGCGATAGTTCTCGATTACGACCAAAATCATTCATCACGTGGGGATAAGGACCTCACAGAGCAGAACTGTAGCTCGGCCCTTAAGAGCTCGGAATATCAGCATCAACTTTGGGCTGTCCAGAGAGCCTCCGATACGGCGGTTAGGCTCGGTCTAACTGTCCCCACGTGGGAGCGGCCCTCGGTGTCACCCTAAGGGGGGGGGGGGGGGGGGCACTTCTCCGGATCTTTAAATAAAGTTCTTCGTACCGTACCGTACCGGCGCGCTTGATTGACACAAAAAAAAGTGGTTATGCTACGTCTTTAACGGGCAATTTCGGTCGAGCCCGCCTCCGTTCGGATTTTCCGTTCAAAATCGACATCTGACGTGGTGCAGTAATTACTGATATGATAATATAGATGGCAGCCAAAAATCGCCACCAAGACATTCGATCATGATCTAATGTCCATCGTTGGGTAGCGCACAAATTGACAAAAGACAAAAAGGAAGAAGAGTACAGGCAACCGCTGGTTTTTTCTAACTGAAATTTTTATTTGAAAAAAAAAAAAATATATATATATATATATATATATATATATATATATATATATATATATGCAGAAAACAAAAAAAAACAAATAAAAAAACAAAAAATCATGCAACACGCCAGATTACAGCCGATCAATGAAACGGATTTCTTGTTCTGATAATGAAACAGATGGCTGACTTCCACTTATCCAAACAGATGGATAAGTTCCAACTTTCCCGCCTCTCAGTTCACGATCTAATGTAATCGGCTCAAACAAAATCGTTATCCAAAATGTCCATGAGGCATCAATCACCACGTACAAATAAAGAAGTGATCCGGATTTTGCCGTTATCACTGCCTGTGTGACAAGTCTGATGGCAGCAAATTGGTGATTAGTCGCGAATTCGTTTTCATTCTGTGCTTATCACGGGAGAACATTGCGGTATGGCGCGTGTTCCTGTGCGGTGCCGTCGGTGCTGGCAGCATGTCCGGTCATCGCTCGTGTACACACGCGACTGTCTCGAACAAGAGCGGACGTACCCCCGCCCTCAAAAGTTTTCGGAATACAAAATTTCCGAAAATGATACATTCCCGCTTTGTCTTTGATCATAGCCCCCCAAACAGATGTTCCAGCTTGTAGTAGTCCTTGCGACCCACGCAGCTACCTGCTAGGTTAGACGCGCCGTTCACTAACAGAGCAGAAATTCGCATTTTCAGTGGAGCCCGCGTTCCGTAAACTTTTGGGAGCGGGTAGTTCATGCGACAGCCACAGATCACCGTTTTAAAAAATACGCGCCTATGTAAAACGAAAAGCATTCGCTGCACGCTATCGCTTGCTGCTATGCGCAGTCACAAGCCTTGGTGGCAGCCCCCAAAAATCGCGCAGCTTCGACCAATCGTAGGCGGCGAAGAAGTTCGTTGCGCCGTCCGATGCACATGATGAGCATTTTTGCAAAACTAGGTATTCGCGCTGGTTTAGGCGAATTTCCGGCGTGATTTTCGAACTCCTCGTTCAAAACTGCATAACACGACACCAAAGCCTCGTTTTCGTCAACAAGTCTTTCAGTGAGCGTTTCAGGCAAGGTGGCGCATTCCTGAAAGAGATGATGATGAAATAACTTTATTTATAATCCGGCGAATGGAAGGCCCGGGCCTGGGGCCGCCTAGATGGCCGCTTGCAGCTGTTGCTCCCGCGCTGCCTCCTTGGCTCACTGGACGGCCCAAAGTTGCTCCGTAAGTTCTGAGCTGTGCAGCGTGGACGACCACCGCGCCCGTAGATCTTCCGGGGAGACCGCCATATGTTCTTGATATATGGGACATCCCCACAACATGTGTTGAAGGGTGGCTCTAGCAGACTCGCATAGCTTGCATGTATCGCTCGCGTATATCTCGGCGTAGAAAGTCTTTAATTGAACGGGATTCGTACAGGTCCCGAAAGAGAACGTCGAATCTTCTAATGTTTTAAGCGGAGCTGTAAATGTAACGCTTCATCAGTTTCTGGCATCCGTCCGCGACCGTCAACGAAATCTAAAAAAATAAAACATGTGACCGCTTCCTGAGAAGCGGTGGCGACACTTAATGACGTCATCGTGTGACCGGAAATGGCGTCACTGGTCACGAATTTGTCACGTCACCATGACATCGCGCGAAGGAGTCGATTCGCATCGTCGATTGGTTAAAGGTGGGTCGGTACGGAGGCAGAGCACCCGGTGGCCATCTCCCGGACACTGTGCAGGAAACCTAATTGGAGCGTCACGCCTTCAGTACGTATTTTAACGAGATAGTGTTAAAGACTTAAGGTTAACAGCGCGAAAATAACACACGGCGGACAGGAAAAAGACGGGACAAGCGCTGACTTCCAACTGAGATTTTATGGACAAGAAGGCTGTTATATATACCCGAGTGAACAGTAAAAAACGGTGAAAAAAGATGACAACAGATGCAAAGATACGAAAAAAGATAAGTTATTCATGATTTTCATACGACCAGTCATTCATGTTCGTAATGCAGTCATGTTATGCCATACCAATTTTGGTATAAATCCCATGAACGATACGGCCACGAGAGCACAAAGTCGTAGGCGGGTACATAGATAGATAGATAGATAGATAGATAGATAGATAGATAGATAGATAGATAGATAGATAGATAGATAGATAGATAGATAGATAGATAGATAGATAGATAGATAGATAGATAGATACGCTCAATGTCGTCGAAGTTCGCTAAGAAATGCTTCGCATTTAAGAACCGCCAGGCCTGCGCAGAACGCGCAGCACAGCCACAGCGAAAGCTGGGATAGTGGCCTTTAGCCTTTTTAAACACTCTTGGGGCAACTACTACAAGCCCACTTGCATGGTACCCACTACGCCATAAATCATAATTTTTGTGTAGTGGGGAAGCGTCTACTATGCCACTATTCTTCATTCTTCGGAAATATGCCTCAGGCTTTTTGTAATGGGTTGGAGCATTGAACGACCCACTCGTCACGCAATTCCCATTGTGTGACGCCTGGTTGTTACGTTACTGCTCTAAAACGCTTTACAACCCACGTTAACGCAATTCCTTACCCGATATGAAGCCTGCGTAGGGTCAGTTTGCACCGCAGTTTCAAGCAGTGGCGTAGCTCAGTGGTAGAGTACTGGGCTGCCACGCGGAGGACCCGGGTTCGATTCCCATTGTGTCATAGGTGTATTTTAGATGCGAAGCAGCTATTTGACCAGCCTGTGTAACGCTGTCCTTCCGTGCGTCCGTACGAACGCGCCGCAACGCGCTCCCCTCGCCGCAGGTGTTGGAGCGGTGCCAAGTAGGTCACGCCGCAGCTGCGCGTTGACGCCACGCTCCCCCTCGCAGTGCGCGCGGACGTCACTCTCTCCCTCGCCTGCCGCGCGCTCGCCTCGAGCGCTGTCTCGAGGAGACGCTGACTGATTGCGGCGAGGCGCGTCAACGGTGACGTCAGCGGAGGAGGAGGAGAATGGCTTGACGTGCACTCGCTGAAGTGTGTGTCGGCGGAACGGAAACTACCCACCACGATAAGGGGAACGTGCATCGATCTGGTCTTTGCCAACTTCGACGTCGAATGTCTGCAGGAACCTCTTAGCGTGCACTTCACCGATCACAAGGCCGTGGTAGTCAAGGCGAAACGCGCGCCAGCTCCGGTCCAGCGCCCGTGTCCACTCTGAAGAAACGACAAGACCTACGCCAGCCATCGCTTCAAACGAATCTTCCGGCGCTCATCGCAGCACCCGCGTTAGCGCCGTTCAACCCGTAACGCCACCCGTGCGCAACGCTGCTGCTTCGCATCCCATCAGGGTTCCCTTTGGGAAGATGGTGTAAATTTTTTATTTATTTAGTTTTTTTCTTATTTCATGCGATATTGGTTACGGACACCGGCGGCGGCGGCTGACAACTAAAGCGCAGAAACGACCCTTGTTGTGATCTCATAACAGCTTTCGCTGTAAAAATCCACTGCTCGCGCAGCGCAACCGCTCACCGGCCATCCCATATATATAGGCACTGGATCTTGACCTGCAATGTAGTGCTGGTGCGAGACTTCTCTTGTGCGTAGTTGAACAATAAAGATTCACAGCGTGCGCGTTAACTAAAAGCGGACTGCAGATCTCTGTGTCTAAACGGAGCACCCGGTTTTAGGGCGAAGCCCCTGGAAGTTATGGCTCCGATGAGACCCGTGAACACAGCATGCTTCGCCCCTCCTCAGGTTTCACGTTAGTGGTGCTGAAACACCCTTCCCTACATGCCCCTGCGTCACAATTTTCTTCCAGCGTATCTCTTTTGAATACGAAACAGCCTACATATCTTTTATTGGATTAACACGCTTTGCATTTTATAGCAATAAAAGACAACGAAGGCATGCCCAGTCATGAAGGAGCACTAGACAGGGTGGGATTTGAGTGAGCTATCACCTTTTGTTTAGTACCTCAAAGTCACTGGCCCGTGTGTCAGTCCCACATCTGTATCACTGCGTGCAAGTGAATTTTAGGTACTAAACAAAAGGTGATAGCTTGCACAAATCCCACCCTGTCTTTTATTCCTTCGTGATGGCGCATGTATTCGTTGCCTTTTATTGCTTTAAAATGCAATTAGTGTTGTCTAAATAAAAGATTTTTTTTTAAGTCAGCGCCCGTCCTGTCATGTACTTGTCCTCGTCAAATGTAGCGCTTCTATATTTTCACTCAGAACTCCCAAAATGAGGTGGTCTACCGAGCCTCATACGGGCAAGAATTATCAGCTCTACGAAAATAGATTTTGCTTATACGAATATGTTCAGAAGGAAAAACAGTACTGTGAAATGCATTCTTTTTCTTGATGGACCCACATTTTTCTCTAATGCAGGTTGAATGCTGGAACCGAGGAAATGGCTGCACAGCTGTGATGGCAGCATCAGAAGTCTCCGACCACTTCCACCGAGAGTGCGAGTTCCACAGCACGCCCTGTCCAAGATGTTCGGCGATGGTCCTGTGCCGTGACATGTGCGAGCACCTCAAAGCTTCATGCAGTGCCTTTGTAAGACCTCAAGAAATAGGGCGTTGGGATCGCGAACAGTTGGCTGGCGCATTAGAAACAGACATTTTCAGAGGCATCAGAATAGCTGTGCAGGAGCAGGCATGCGAATTGAAGGCGCTTCTAGAGCAGGCGTTTGTTAATCATGGCACGCTCTATGACATTCTAAGGCAGTTATCCCAAAGTATGAACTCTTTCAAGGAATCGTTGAGACAAGATGTGTCGCCAGTGGTACAAATAAGCGAAATAACGCAGCGTATTTTTACTGACATGCATTCACTTCACAACGCACTGAAGAATGAAATAGAAGATACCAAACAGCAATGCACCGGACAATTTTCTAGAGTTGAAAATACTTTAGAACATGCGAAAGAAGTTGCTGAAAAGAGCCGCGAAGAATTGCTCGACGTAGGGCTCAAATCACTAGCACGCGCTGAGAGAAATGTAACACGCTACGAATTTTTCATCCCCGGAGTGCAGTCACTTGTAGCCAAGGCGATGGCATACGGCGAGGCAATACATGTTGATCGTACGGTATACCTGTGCGGCTATAACATATTGCCTGGCGTTGTGGTAAAAAGGACTGGAAAACGTGTGTTCCTTGATTATGCGGCTGCAGCTGCACAAAGGTAACATGGATGATGTCCGTCTGTGGCCATTTGAGCATGAGCTCAGGTTCACTGTCGTTCACCCTGCTGAAGATAAGGAGCTCATAGTAACGCTTAAGACATCCCGCGGCCTGAGAGCGTATGAGAAGCCGACAGAAACAAGCAATGGAGCTGTTGGCTTCACCGATTGTTTTGACGTTGAAGCCCTGAAGAAAGGGGGGCTACTTGTTGGACGACCAGTTACGTGTCGTGTGGGAGCTACTTTCCACTGGAACTGTTCACAGTGGGTCCGCGAGTAAAGCAACCTGCGTATAAGCGACGATCGAAACCCGAAGAAATGGTTATGCATGCAAGGCAGGCTTGCTGAAGGCAGCACGATGTCATTTACTGGAATGTTAGTGTATTAGGAACGTTTGAAAAGGTCACTCTAGAACTATAAAAAAAGATAATGATATTCTAGAATAATCTGACAATGAGGCTCTTATTACACGGCTCTTATTATATCTTATGGTACGCGATATGCTGGTATGGGATTACTGTCACTGAGATACGTGCACATGAACGTGAACACAGTGGACTTCAAAGGCAAGCCAGCTCCGAAAGGCTCATTTATTGAATTTAAGCCGTCATGAAGCCGTATGATCAGCTAAAACAGTGCACTGCGCAACTTTGTCACTTTGTTCTAAGCGCGCTTCCACCCAGAGCAAAAGCACATTATTTACCACCATACAACATTCATAGGAGAACACATAAGCGCGCGCAAACAAGGACAAAGGGAGGTGATGACAACACAAGCGCTTACTGCCAACTGATCATTTATTCCGAGCATTTATTCCGAGTGCTTCTGTTGTCATCTCTTCCATTTGTCCTTGTTTGCGCGTGCTTAAGTGTTCTGCTTTGGAAAACAAACTCGACCGAAAATCAGTGCTCCTAGAACATTCAGCCTTGAAGCAAAACGGACTGTTCTAGTTATGAATACTGTGTTAAAAAATAAACCTTCGAATTGCGATAGTTGAATTGTCATGCCTCTCTCTGTCAACTTCGTAAGGACAGTATTCATCGGAGAACGTTTCTATTCTTTATCAAACCCCGTATATCCACATCGCCGTTCAGAGCTGCTGAAGTATACTTCTTTTTTTTTCTAAGAGCGTACTCGTTATGCGCCCGCTCCCGGTTTGAGCGTCGGCCGTTGTTGGCCCTCGCCCCATCCACCTGTCTTCCGCTCTTGGAGCAACGTGGTGTTCTTCTTTTGACGAGGTGGGCTGGATCACCGTGGAGGTATGAGCTAGTTTTCCTATAGCAGGGGGTCTCAAACACTCTGCCAGCGGGCCGCATGCGGCCCGCGAGGCTCTCGGTTGCGGCCCGTAGGCAGCAGATGACTGTCACGCCCCACTTCCTTTTTTTACAGCGAAAGCTGTTATGAGATCACAACAAGGGTCGTTTCTGCGCCGTAGTTGTCCGCCGCCGCTGCCGCTGCCGCCGCCGCCGCCGCCGGTGTCCGTAACCAATATCGCACGAAATAAGAAAAAAAACTAAATAAATTAAAAAACACCTATGACAGAATGGGAATCGAACCCGAGTTCTCTGCGTGGCAGCCCAGCGCTCTACCACTGAGCTACTCCACTGCTTGAAACTGCGGTGCAAACTGACCCTACGCAGGCTTCATATCGGGTAAGGAATCGCGTTAACGTGTGTTGTAAAGCGTTTTAGAGCAGTAAAGTAAGAACCAGGCGTCACACAATGCGAATTGCGTAACGAGTGGGTCGTTCAATGCTCCAACCCATTACAAAAGCCTGAGGCATAATTCTTCATCGTCGTCCGCCACAGCATCCACAAAGTGCACATAATTCTTTACAAGAGTGTAGCGGGCACCGCGCTTTTCTGAAGAATGACGAATAATGGCATAGTAGACGCTTCCCCACTACACAAAAATTATGATGATTCATGGCGTAGTGGGTACTATGCAAGTGGGCTTGTAGTAGTTGCCCCAAGAGTGTTTAAAAAAGGCTAAAGGCCGCTCTCCCAGCTTTCGCTGTGGCTGTGCTGCGCGTTCTGCGCAGGCCTGGCGTTTTTCTTTTTTAATTATTTTCTTACTAAGTACATTCGTGAGCTACACAGGCCAGACTGTTTTAAGGCAATATCTCCGTGAGGCATCCCATGTGTTCACCTTTTTTGAAATATAACCGTGAGTGAAACAACAATTATATTTAACAATCGGCGCCCAGATTTGCGTCATTTTGGAGATAGGTAGCAACATGTTGTTCATCCGGTCACCAAATCTACTTAAGAAATGACGTGCATATGAGATATAGGAAAGTTTTCTGTCGAATGGCAGCGTTGCTGGCAAACTGCACAACCCCCCTCCCCGCTCCTACCTCCTTCATTGCCCCGGCCCTTGCGGAACTAAATTGCTTGACAGTGGCCCGCTAGCTGAGGCGAGTTTGAGACCCCTGTCCTAGAGCCTTTGACGATTCAGAGAAACCAAGGAGTTCGCGCGCCAAAACATAAGCTCTGAGTTTCACCGAATTCGTGCCGTGCACAGAGGAAGACTCCGAGGTGTATGAACTGGCCTCCAAACG
This sequence comes from Rhipicephalus appendiculatus, assembly GCA_030522465.1. Lineage (NCBI taxonomy): Eukaryota > Metazoa > Arthropoda > Arachnida > Ixodida > Ixodidae > Rhipicephalus > Rhipicephalus appendiculatus. Next base: position 14,858 of record JALIZH010028017.1, read on the forward strand.
CGGTATACTATTCGCTGTGGTTGCGCACTTTCTGCTACAGATGGCGCGATACGTTGCGGGGTGTGCATTGGGCTGTCGCCGGCTTGTCGTGTGTGTATCAGGAGAGCGCAGCTTAACCATTATGAGCAATAAAACGGCTTCCAGAGCTTGTGTTTGCGTATCTCCCCTTTTTACAAGTTCCGGCAATCGACTGTTCATCCTATGAGAGACGTTGAGGCGACTCTAGGTGCTTATTTCTGGATACGCGCGTCTATATGGACGTCACAAAAACGTAGTTAGCCGTGGTACTCCAGCAGTCTGCGATTAGTAGTACGGTAACTAACGGTGACTGCGAAATTAGAAGTAGCAAAGCACCTATGTCAGCTCTCTGGTCACATGACAATGCCTGTGAATCGACATACTTGAATAACAGGCGCATGCTACACGTATGCCCCACCATTGGCATGATTTTGTTCTGTTGCACAACGAAGCAAAGGGCGCGTTTCTTTTGAGCGATTAAAAGTTAAATCTCCTTTTCTATTTTGCTTCAGGTTTTGCGTTGAATAACAATTTTGTTTTGGTATTCGACACGCCTAGTGTACCGATCCCGCAATTGTTAGTGATATATGTGAACAACTGCAGCCTGCGGTACCCATATTGTCCGCTGCTGTGAAGCAGTGGTTATGGTGCTCGGCTGCTGGCCCGAAGGTCGCGGGGTCGATACCTGCTGCGGCCGTCGCATTTCGATGGAAGCGAAATGGTAGAGGCTGTGATGTTGTTATTCGGGCAGGACCGCTCCAGAAAGATTCATACAGTACGCCAGTGCACAAAACACGTTCACACTTATATTACAACTTCACACATGGACAGACATGCACTAACACTTAATGGGCACGCGAGCTAAACACATACATCGGCTTGCACTAATAGTGTCTGAACAATAAGCGTCTCTCGCCGTATCGATGCCGTGAACACCGACGCCGGTTGCTCGGGGACGGTGCGCCGCCTGGCTCGTCTGGGACGGCTCCGGCCCTCTGCCGCAACAGCAGCAGTAGAAGTGCTTGGCGCTGGTCGCTCAGCAGCTGCACACGGCCACGGCGTCTCGTCCCGGCAGCACACCGAGGTCGCGCCAGCCCGTGTGACGGCAGCAGTAAGTCCCCGCTGTGGACGGCAGCACGGTCAGCGGCACCTCGCCTGCTCCCTGGACCAGTCGCCCAGCTGGAATGCAGGCCTCGTTGCTCGGTCGTCGGTCTCAGGAACGGGAACCCCGCGCCTCGCCTGGTCCCTGGGCCAGTCACCCAGCCGGAGTCCTGCTCGGCCACGAACGCCGCTCGGCCTGGAATACGACCGTCGCGCACTGCCGAAGGCACGGGTCTCGCACGCTCGAGGCCGCCCTGCATGCGCTGCCGACGTCGTCTTCTTCGGTCCCGCACGGCACATACGCGCACAATCGCACTTTTCAACCGCGCGGCACACCGTTTCCGTTCTTGAAGTTCCGGTTTCGTGTCGGCGCACGACATATTATCACAGAGGCCCGTGTACTGTGCGATGTCAGTGCACGTTAAAGAACACCAGATGGTTGAAATTTCCGGAGCCCTCCACTACGGCGTCTCTCATAATCGTATCCTTGCTTTGGGACGTAAGACCCCAGATAGTAATAATAATAATAATAATAATAATAATAATAATAATAATAATAATAATATTATTATTATTATTATTATTATTATTATTATTATTATTATTATTATAGTTATTATTATGCGCTACCCATATTCACTTTTTACGAGCCTACGGTGCATTGATTCGTGTCTTCTTGAGTTGTAAAATAGTGACCGTACATCATCCCTTGAATTGTGCGTTAGGTGTTCTCGCGTTACTGGCATACTCATGCAGTTTCTGTAAGTGGAATGAGATGTCTTTAAGTTGTGAGCGAGTAGCAATCACTAGCCATGTCACACGTTTTCTAAATTCCTGCTGAACAGTGCACTCACAGTAGGTAGCGATATAAAAAGCGCTGAAATTCGACTTATGCAATTTGATCAGAACCCCTATAAAGCCACTAAATTGCGTGGTTTTTAGTGGTACACACTCTGGATAAAGCTGCTTTCAGAACGGGCCCGAGATTGGAAGCACGAATCCGGCAGATAGATCGCGCGTGCGTAAAGAGCTCCAGAAAACGCGAGAGGTGAAACCGCTATTGCGATATTTTAAAACAGCGAAATAATTTTACCCGCTGCAAGCGTTGCGCTCGTCCCGGGCTTCGGCTACCGATGGAACATCGATGAATATTGACGTGGCATATTCTCACAGACAATAGAGCCTCCGCGAATCCGCGAAAAGTTTCTCGACGGGCTTTAAATCAACCGTTAAGAGTTGTAGAATATCAACAAAAGAATATATTTCGCACTTTGGTGATTGTGTAAGTGCCTATACGCGTATGCATGAAGTGCCACAGCAGCGTACTTCACAACGCTGCATAGGCTGCAGAAAAAACAAAATGATGGCAAACTAATAGTGTAAAATATACGTATGCCTAAGCAAGAGCGGTAGCAAAGCTCCATCAAAAAGCCTCAGAAACAATTGACTCATTGAGTTAGTAGCGTCATCGAAATGCATTTCCTTCTTTACATTAGCCGGGTACACTAGACATGCAACTTTGTCCACACAGTGTTATTTGACAATGTCTCCCGCTGCGGCACGTTTCAGATTGCCCGGCAGGTTTTTTTTCCTTTTTTTTCTTTTTTTTGTTTTACGTAAGGCTTATCGTACATAGACGGAGGTAACGTAACAGACTCGCCCATCATAGTTTCTGTATTCCGCGACGCATATATCGGAGCACGTGTTGTGCGTGCGAAGCAGAAGTTGAAGAGGATGAAGCGAGCGCGTACCGGTTCATGATGATGATTCCTATAAGCACTACCCGGCACTAACGAAAAGCTTAGAGAGCTCCACTGTTAGAAACTTTCTTTCATCAGAAAGTATGTGAGGGCGATTCGGTGTTAGATCGCCATCAACCCAACGTGGACGGCGACTCGGGTGGCTCGATTCACTACCCTTATCCCGACGACTGGGTTTGAGTTGGCCAACAAGCCCTCCCACGGCTCGAGATAAGAATTACGGCTTATATCCGGCGGCGGCGGCACATGACGTGCTCTTATGTTGCCTCTGTTGGCGCCATTTTCATTTCGGCTTAATCTCCTCCGGGAATATCTCACTCATCACGTACGGGTTGGGAAAAGGTCTTATCTGAAATTTCTCGAGATGCGTTCCTGCGCCTTGTTCAACCACTTGTGCGGGGGGCGCATAAAGCCTCGACTGTATTAGGTGCGGAGCACTCTACGGTTGTCATCATCGTATGCTCTCGCAGCTTTTCGTCACGCAGTCCAAACCACATATAGCATCGCCATTTGAGCGCGCTCTCTCACCAAGGAGATTTTGTTCCTCTTGTTCTTAGGGCAGCCTGATGATGATAGAAATAAATATAAACACAGGAAAAAGGACACAAAAAATTGTAAAAGAGAAGAAGAAAGAGATTAGGAAAGAAATAGAAAACCGAAGAGAAACAAAGAAGGCTGCCCAGCTCCGCACTTCCTTCTGGCTTGGCAGCACTAGTGCAAGCTGCCTTATTATTTTTTTATAATTATTTTTTTTTTGTAATGGTTTCTGATGTCTTGAAAGGACACCAGGAGATATCACGCGGACCTCCCTGGAACGGGCGGTTCACCTGCCTAGCTGACATGGAGCACTTATGAAGCCACCTCCTTATCAGGCTTCCCATCACAGCAGGAAACAATTCAATCGAGGGTTTGTAATGGTGATCTTCATCTCTGTGTTCAAAATATGCCTTACATTTCAAAACATGCTGCACCAACACATTCAGAGTGGGATTTCCGGTCTTCATTATTTGCGTACTCAGGCAGTAATTTATAAGATCTTTAAGTTAACCAAATCAACGAGATAGCGTTAAAGAGCTCGTTGCGCTGAAATTCCCGTGTTAGCGTCGGCTCGTTGGTTGAGAGGTAAGAATCAGGGTTGTCGGTTACAAAATTATTGAGAAAGATGCTGATGAAAGAAATAATATGTTTGGTTCGAGTGAGAAATGAATTCAGGCCTTCTGCGTGGCAGGCAGGCAGGTGTTTGATCACAGAGCCACACCATTGCTTGAAGCTGCTGCCACCCCCCCCCCCCCCCCCCAAAAAAAAAAAAAAAAAAAAGACTATATGAATGACGGTAGTGGTAAGTGACTTAACTCATGTAATATTGCGAGGGAGAAGCTTAGAATCGCGACAGGCATCAACACGGCTCGCGCGACTGCATAAGTTTCACAAATGCTTGCGTGCAAAGTAAAATAGGCAAATTCACATTGGACACATTTAAAGAGCTCGTACATCTAAGACATTACTGCAATAAACACTGGTGTTTATCTGGGCAGTTAGAAGTTCCATACACCAGATTACGATGTAGAATTCCGCCGATGAATTCTTACGTACATAAATAATAATAATAATATCTGGGGTTTAACGTCCCAAAACCACGATATGATTATGAGAGACGCCGTAGTGTAGGGCTCCGGAAATTTCGATCATCTGGTGTTCTTTAACATGCACTGACATCGCATAGTACACGGGCCTCTACCATTTCGCCTCCATCGAAATGCGACCGCCGCGGCCGGGATCGAACCCGCGACCTTCGGGTCAGCAGCCGAGCACCTTAGCCACTGTTCCACCGAGGCGGACTTACGTACATAAAGCGGGACTGAAAGCGTGCCCGTTATGCATGTTTTGCAAAGAAATCGGAAGAGTAGAGCGTTTGTTTTGTATTTTGTCACCGCTATTTTAATCAGAGAAAAGGATGCATTGAAGCTTCAACTGAGAAGTTAGGATAAGCGATAAATGTTCCAGCAATTTTAATAATTTTTTTCATTTGTCAGCACTTCGTTAGGTACAGCCACAATGATGTGCTGTGTTAGCTTACATCACAGAAAGCAGAAGATTACCGCGTTAGTTCATTTTTCTGTACTCATATTCTTGGTTTGAAATCTGTCATTACTTCTGTTAGAGAAAGGCCATATGATAGTGTGACCAAGTGCTCGTTAAGCATTTTCATTTATTGGACGTTCTATTTTTAATCTGAATTTCCAGCTTAGTTTATCTTCATAGGTCTTTATCTAAAGCGTCGTGCCGCCCGGTTCTTGGGCCATACCTTTTTGTCGGTGAGCGCCATCCGGAAGAGGTCGTCGTCATCCTCATCACATTTGAAATAAGGCCCACCCTCTACCAAGCACCCAGATATATTTTATCATCATCACGACCCAAAGCATCAACAAAGTGAGCAGCTGCATAGCTTCCGCGTGTTGCCTTACGGACACGTAGTGGGCCCTTGCCCGATTCACAAAAGCAATAATTTGCGTAGTGGGCGCTTCGTAAGTGCATTTGCAGAAGGTATTTTACGGTACCGTTCGTTTCCTTGCGGCAGGGTTTAGGCATCCACCGAGAACCAAAGCTAGGTTAGCATTTGGGAAGGCGATACGCCCTAGGCCCGATTTCGCGATCGCGTTCTGCTCTAGAAAGCGAAGCTCAAGCGTCCTGCAAGTTTTTAACCTGTTAGGTAAAGTAAAATGAAAAGATAAACTTAGAAACGATACGTTATTGCGTATAGTATGAGTTCAGTCCATTTCGCTTCAACGCACCTTCAATTTTTCAATACTTCGCGCAATTTACGTGGAACGACCTGTGTACGCTGCGCCTCTTCCCAACAATGCGATAACCACCATGGCTCCAGAAGCGCACTAGCGCCAGAGCTCGAAGCTTCGCTGTAAAACAACACGTGTTATTTGCGGGATCCCCATTCATAAGCCAGATATCTGACATCGGCTATTCTATTACCCGTTCCTACGGTCGCATGCGCATATAATGCGGACTAGTTACAGAAAACGGCAGGAAGGGGAAGATTGAAGCTTGCGATGAAAGAATCCGTAAACAGGAGTTGTGTGCTCGAGCCAACGTTTCGACAAATGGACGTGGCTGGAAGAAGCCTTGAAGAAGACAAGTCCACTTGTCAAAACGTCGGTTCGAGCACACAACCCCTCTTTGCGGACTAGTTACATGTTATGTCAGTATCGCGTCTGATGCGCTTGCTGCGTTTTCAGTTCAAATAGCATAGTCCGTCATAAAATTTATCATTGCGTGTTTGTAAGGAACACTGACTAAGCAAATGATTAATCATTTCACTAGGTTATGGTGGCTCAGAGTACCCACGCTTTGCATGTGTCAATGTGTTCTTGCTGCAATAATACTCTCGTGGTCCTACCCAACGCTGAAGAGAGACCTTTGTTACTCTGAAGCTGCCCTCTCCAGAAAGGAAAAAGGTCCCTTTTATATTGTCCCTCCCTGAATTGTAGTAATTTTCAATTGTGAGGCAGAGAATGCCAAGCTATGATGCATCAAAAGAACTTCGCCGCACGAAAAAAAGAGCAGTATTCTTCATGTTCTTCAAACGAAGGGCACCACAAGTAGCGCCTGTAACGCGCATCCAATCCTCGCAGTCTGGATGCCGTACAAGCTAGAGTGCAGTCACAAATGATGCCACGTTCATCGCGAGCCTCAGTAACCTCGCATGAAGACCACGCCATCCGACTGTTCTCGTAGAACGCGCTCATTCGCTGGGTCGGCGCCTGCTCCAGCGCCACACGCGGCAGTTGAAGGTGGCCATGGCGAGAGTCCAGGCCATGCATGGCAGCATGATCTTCGCCGCCCGCTCGTTGATGGGAAAGTAGAGGTAGGCCAGCAGCGCCACTGTGCCGCACAGCATGTTCATGTCCACCATGGCCTGCGATAGCGTTCGTTTAACTTGTGGCACTGCGCGCGGAACACATTTTTTTCTAAAGAAAAGAGCCTGCGTTTTTAAAAACATATCCGGAAAGCCTACGTCAGTCCATTCCTAACGCTACAAAGAGCTCTACTGGCGCGAGAATCCGAGCTATCTTCAAAGTTTCGCGTCCGACTTTCTGACAGCATGCCAGAACGGATTACTGTCTCAGAGAAGACTACAGATTACGTGAAATGTCCCACGCAGAAGGTGCGCAGACAATTTACAACGCCCGCACCCTTTCGCTTTTGATGGCCTAATTATTCTGGGAGACACGTTCGCGCCGTTCCGGTCTATAGGACTCACGCCTCGGCAACAGCGCTCGTAGCGTAAAACCACTGTATGTCTTGCAGTTTGCACGCCCCTCTACACATTCTTATGTTTCACTGAAAGCTTCTAGGCAAACAACGATCATGATATCTTATAAAAATGACAAATTAATAAGTGATCCTTATCGTGCTACAGTTCATGCCTGTTGACATACAATGACCTTGAAAGAACTTGTTGGGCCAGTTGGTGCATTTTTTTATTGAAGGCTATGTGCGCAAAGATCGGACGAACACATGAAAAACGAAGCAGACAGAAAGAGCAGAAACTATCATTTAAAGCAGCGCAAAGGACAGGACGAAGAAGTGGACACAACGAACGCTTACTCGCAACTAGAAGGTTTATTAGAAGAAGCATAAAAAGTAAACATAAAAAGAGGTGACCCAAACGAACTGCGCAATCGCCGCCACCTGTGAATCTTGCCAACATACAAGATTCACATGATTTGCGCTGCTTTAAATATTATGGAACCATGCCAACTAGTCCAGCTGTCGACCTTGTCACAAACTATCAACTGGTTTATTCGTTCTTGAAAGAGCTTATAATAATTATAATGATTATTGCGTAAGCGACACTTGAGTTAACCTATATAAGGCAGAAGGCAATTTCCTGCTCAGGTTTTGCTTGACGACCTTGTCACAAACTACCAACTGGTTTATTCGTTCTTGAAAGAGCTTATAATAATTATAATGATTATTGCGTAAGCGACACTTGAGTTAACCTATATAAGGCAGAAGGCAATTTCCTGCTCAGGTTTTGCTTGACATGAGGTGTGCATAAATTGTTGGCATTCTCTTCTTAACCCCTCTCAATATGACGTTTGAAGAACCTTATATAAGCTCTTTCAAGAACGAATAAACCATGCAAATGAGTTCTGCGGAATCCCGCAAGGTAGCGGAAGGGTTAAGAAAGGGAAAAATAGACAACCACCAATAGACAAAGCGGAAAATAGACAACGGGTGGTTGTCTATTTTCCATTTCTTAACGAATAAACCAGTTGATATAGTTTGCTCTCTTTCTGTCTACTTCGTTTTTCCCTTGTACGTCGGATCTTTGCGCGCATATCCCGCAATAAAAGCATCACACATACACGACGGATTAAAGAGATGGAAAATCCTTGAAGACGTAAGTGTCGCTGAAGCCAACGTTTCAAAAAAAAAAAAAAAAAAAAAAAAAAGGCCTTGTCTATTTCCAGGCAGCAAATTCAAGAAGACAAGCCCGCTTGTCGAAACGCTAGCTCCAGCGACCCACACCTCTTCAATGATTTTCCATATTTTTTTCAAGCATTAAACTTCTGGAGTGTTTTACAGCGAAGCTGTATAGCTCTAGTTCGGAATGGTTTCGTCTACATGGCAACAAACAAAACGCCAGTACCCTAAACCACCAACAGGCGCTCGCGCTCGCGTGCTCTTCTGCTTGCAGATCCGCGCGCTTCTTGCATTTTCACCTAGGACGCTGAGGAAAAGTATTAAGGCGAAAGCCTTTAAGTCTCATACTTGTGGTTACCGATGACCGGTGTCCGGTCCCCCTGGCAGGGTGCCAGCTGTGGCCTCTCCCCCTCACATCTCACGGCACAGCGGCCAGACAAAAAAAATAAGAAAGAAAAAATCAAACAAACAAAAGAAAAAACAAAAAAGAAAGAAAAGCTGAAAATAAAAGGAACAGACAAAAAAAAAAAGAAAAAAAAAATAGGAAAACTAAAAAGAGGCATGACATAGTCAGTCGAATGGGCACAGGCTGTCATCGAACACACTTTGGAATTTACAGTGTCCAATTTTTTTTGGAAAGGTGGACAGACGAGCCGACAAACACGTTCGCTGTAGACTCGTGCACAACTGCAACGCCACAACTAAATTTCGACCTATGGGTGGTTTGTGCGTCCTTTAACAATTCAAGGCAAACGGCATATCTCTTTGCAATCACGCATACAGCATTGAGCTCAGTATTTGTTTCAATAAAGAAAACCACGAAACAAGCATCGAAACCGCATGCTGGATAATATGCGGCCTGAGAACATTCAGAACCCATGTGTTCCCGGTAAAGACTAGGTTGCAGCCATAGGCGTGCGCAGGGTTCCCCTTCAGGGGGGAGGGGGGCAAAGGTTTGTCGCAGCGCCCCCCTGTCTCTATTATATCAATATATGGAGTTGACGTAGCGCACCCCCCTTTTCGAGTCGCAGCGCCCCTCCTCACTATTATATCAATGTATGGGGCTGACTTTGCGCCCCCCCCCCCCCCCCCTCTTGGGTGACTAGAGGCGCGGCCTCCCCCGTGACCTCCCCCTTCCCCCCCGTGCGCACGCCAATAGTTGCAGTTGCTTTGAACTTTACACGAGGGTTTCAATGACGTCATACGACCCTTCCTTCTCTCCTCGTGTTTCCCCGCTTCCATGTATAAACGGGGGACCCGTCTAGCAATACATTCAGTTCCTTCTATGACTGCCATGGGTCGACCACTGAAATTAGGAGACACCAGAACAACAGCGTGAATACAATGCTCGGCGAAAGGAAGAAATTTGTGTGGTTGAAAATGTTCGCGGAACCAATCGCGGTCTACAACAGCCACGAAGCAGCGATTAGGACTACCACTACTCTAAATAATGATAAAAACATACCGCCCTCCCCCGATGGCAGGATCCAGTCACGATCTACCACAGCGACTACAAAGCGAATATCACTACCGTTACTCTAAAGTAATAATAAAATAAAAAAAACGCCCCCCCCCCCCCCCATTAGTTTGTGCGGTTTTTGATTCAGCTACGCTCTCGGCGAAAGGAAGAAATTTGTGTGGTTGAAAATGTTCGCGGAACCAATCGCGGTCTACAACAGCCACGAAGAAGCGATTAGGACTACCACTACTCTAAATAATGATAAAAACATACCGCCCTCCCCCGATGGCAGGATCCAGTCACGATCTACCACAGCGACTACAAAGCGAATATCACTACCGTTACTCTAAAGTAATAATAAAATAAAAAAACGCCCCCCCCCCCCCCCCCATTAGTTTGTGCGGTTTTTGATTCAGCTGCGCTCGTCATTTCCTTTCGCAGGGCGGGATGGCGGTGAATTTCTTCAAATATCAGACTGGCCTTTTTAAGTGCACAGAAGTCATTTATAGCGCTTAAGAATAAGGCAGTTTGTAATAACTGCAATTTAACTGACTTAATTTCCGATCACCACGAAAACATGGGAACATGAAAACGAGGAACACGAAAACATTACATGTACTTCCTCATCATCATTGTCCTAAAACGGTGGTGAGCGAAAGTACGATAACACAGGAGAACGCAACATGAAACACGGTGCTCTTTCGCACCTTTCTTTCGCACACCACCTTTATAACATGAGTTACCAGCTCGTCGAGCAGTCCGTGCATCGTTAGGCGTTGTTAGCTGATAAAGCACAGTTGCTAGTCCAGTCCTTGTGTGTGTCACTTCTATCCCTTGTCCGCCGTCTTCTTGACTGGTTCTTGCCTAAGCATCATTATCCGCCTGACTGCGCCGTTGGTGGGCAAAGAGCCTTTCAATGTTTTGCAAATCCACTCAATTCTGTGCTTCCTGCGGCAGCGTTATTTCCGCAACTTCTTAACCTGTCCATCTAACTTTCTACCTCCTCTTCGTGCGCTTCCCTTCTTTTGGAATCCAGTCTGTTGGTATTAATGACCGGAGGTTGTCTTGCAGTCACGCTGCATGCCCAGCCAATGCCAATTTATTCTTGATTTCGACGAAGACTTCCTTAACACTCGTTTGTTCCCTGACCCACTGTGCTCTTTTCTTGTCTGCTAAGGTTACACCCATGGTGGCCTGTCCGGACCCAGAGATTCTTAGCACTCTCCGCTACGTCGCAGGTCTGACCGCCGCCTTGGTTAGTTTCTTCGCAGCCACTCGGGACTGAGAGCCGAGGGTTAACTGGTGTATTCATGTGTGAGGTAGTGGCCAAATACTGCATCAGGGTGGCAAATCCTGCTCTGGTGAGGGAGTG
>JALIZH010028018.1:0-19467 GCA_030522465.1 Rhipicephalus appendiculatus
ATCAAGAAAGACACGACCCAGGCGCTGAAATGTAAACTAAAATATATGCGAGGACACATGAAAATGCACGTGTTCTCGCTAGAGAAAAAGGGCTGTCACGGCGTCTTTATCATGAGTCGCTCGTGATACAGACCACGCCACGCACTCTCAACAGCAGCGATGGTAATCTGCCATCAGGGGAATGCGCGCTGCCTGCGTGATATTGCCACGCGCTATTCTTATTTTCACTTTTCTTGTATTTGGTTTTCGCCCACAAAGACCGTCAGCAAAGCTCAGCTCAAACCGCGCCTTATTGTTCTAGAACCTTCGCGATTATTGTAGATCGTTTTGTTAAGATTGCGCACAAGATGCGACCACTCGAGATTATTCCTGAGCTTGCGCGATGACCAGTGATAAGGCTAGAATGTTCGACGCGTGATGCATAAAAGCCGGCGCGCTCCAACGATGTTCAGTTGATCGCCGGCCGACGCTCTGTTCGCCGCTATCAGTGCCAGCGTGTATTGCTGTAATCCTACTTTCTGTTTACCGGCCACAAGTTCGGCCTAATAAACAGTTTCAATTTGGACACGTCGCCTGCTGCCTTCGTCGACGTCACGACCACGTGACATCTGGTGGAGGTGCTGTGCGTTCATGTTCCGGACGCCCCCGTCAAGCCGTGAACCCAGCCCAAGTCGCCAAGAAGAAACCGACACCATCCAGGAAAGTCGAGCTAGCCGGAGACTACAAGGACTGGCACCACAATACGGACCCCCTGCCTGCCAAGCCAAAAGCCACGGAGACGAAGACAAAAGGCACGATGACGGCCGAAGTGCCCCTGCAGCGATCGTGATGCAGCCGCCCAGGGAGCCACCGACATTCCGTGGTTCGCCGTGTGAAGACCCTGAAACCTGGCTAGAGACGTTCGAGAGAGTCTCAACGTACAACAACTGGAACTCCGAGGACAAGCTGCGCCACGTATACTTTTACCTGGAAGAAGCAGCAAGGACATGGCTCGAGAATCGGGAGTCCACAATTCGTACCTGGGACCTGTTTCGCAGCACTTTTTTGGAGACGTTCACGAGCGTCGTCCGAAAAGAAAGGGCCGCGACCTTGCTTGAGACACGGGTGCAGCTGCCCAACGAACACGTGACCATCTTCGTAGAAGAAATGACGCGACTGTTCCGCCACGCCGACCCTGCCATGCCCGAAGAGAGGAAAGTTCGCCTCCTCATGCGAGGGGTCAAGCAGGAGCTCTTTGTGGGACTGATGCGGAACCCACCTACCAGTGTCCAAGAATTTGTCGCTGAAGCAACGACAATTGAGAAGACGCTAGACATGCGCAACCGGCAATACGATCGTCGTTCCACGCCACACATCAGCGAAGTCCAAGGGCTCCGCTCCGACGACCTGCGCGAGACGATAAGGGCCATTGTGCGAGAAGAACTGCGCCGCATGTTCCCGTCATCGCCTCCTCAGGTGGACTCAATCACTAATATCATTCGTGAGGAAGTCCGGCAATCCCTGGGAATCCCCGAACCACCACACCCTCAACCGGAGGCCATGAGCTACGCGGCCGCAGCACGTCGTAACGCTCCCCCGCCGCGCCCACGTGAAGACGTCGCACCGCCGCAGTTCCGCCGCCAGACGCCACCGCCACCGACGCCATATCGTCCACCCGCCGGTCAACGCTACACTCCTCGAAAGACCGACGTTTGGCGCGCCCCTGACCACCGCCCACTTTGTTACCACTGCGGAGAGGCTGGCCACACCTACCGCCGGTGCCAGTACCGACAGATGGGGCTACGAGGTTTCGCCGTCAACGCGCCTCGTCCACAGCGGGGTGAACGACCGCAAGACATCGCCGACTACCTCGCAGGTGCTCAGTGGACACCCCGACGACCATCCCGCTCGCCGTCGCCTGGCCGCTACACGTCACCGCACCGCCGGCAGTACGCTGGCCCAAACCGGGGCCGATCTTCTAGCCCTTACTCGGAAAACTAAGGGCAGCAACCGATGGAGGTGCGGTTGCTGTACGACGAACTACCGAAGATCCTCCGCCGCCGCCGCCGACGACGCCGCAAGGAAATCTAAAGAACCCGTCACAAGACGAACGAGGCCCTGGCGTGGAAACTCCGCAGCCCGAAGAAGACATCACTACGCAACGTGGAACCGGCGGAACAAACCGACGCAGCCGTGACCCGACGCCGCGACCTAACCGCAACGCGAGACGACGAACTACCGACTTCAACGTTCTTATCGACGGCCACGGAGTGACCGCTCTCGTCGACACTGGGGCCAACTATTCCGTCGTCAGTGGGTCATTCGCCGCCAAGCTGAAGAAAGTAAAGACCGCTTGGAGTGGACCCGAAATCCGGACAGCTGGAGGCCACCTGATAACGCCGATTGGAGTCTGCACGGCGAGAGTCACCGTCAGTAACCGGACTTATCCTGCGAGCTTTGTAATCCTACAAAACTGCTCCAGGGATGTGATACTTGGAATGGACTTCCTAAGTGACCACGGCGCCGTCATCGACCTAAGGTCTGAGTCGATAACACTAACCTCAGACAAAGCGCTCCCGCCTCTCGCGACGCCAGGGAACCATGCATTGAATGTGATAGAACAGCAGGTGACCGTTCCGCCGCTCTCCAGCATCATTATTTCCGTCGGCACCGAAAACCCTGCGAACCTTGAAGGCGTCATCGAGGGCGATCAGCACCTACTCCTGCACCGTCAAATTTGCGTCGCAAGAGGTATAGCCGAGCTGCGTGACGGTAAAGCAAAGGTAGTGCTGACAAACTTCAGCCACGAATATAGGCACCTAAACATTGGTACGACGGTCGCCTACATCGATGAATGCGAGGCCGCCAGCAATGCTTTCGCCCTCTTCGATGCTGCCGAACCTGCTGCGACGAATCGAGGTCCCGAACCAGATTTCGACGTCAACCCGAGCCTCCCGAAGCACAAGCAAGACCAGCTCAAAAGTCTGCTCTTGCAATTCAAGGACTGCTTCTCGTCGTCGTCAAGAATTCGACAGACCCCAATCGCGAAACACCGCATCATAACAGAGGAAAATGCGAGGCCACTCCGCCAGAGCCCGTATCGAGTTTCGACGCGAGAACGCGAAGCCGTAAAGAAGCAAGTCGACGAAATGCTACGCGACGACATAATCCAGCCGTCCAAGAGTCCCTGGGCGTCTCCCGTGGTGTTGGTGAAGAAGAAGGACGGGACGCTACGTTTCTGCGTCGACTATCGTCGCCTCAACAAGATCACGAAGAAGGACGTGTACCCCCTCCCACGGATAGACGACGCCCTGGATCGACTCCACAACGCGAAGTACTTTTCGTCGATGGACCTGAAGACGGGCTACTGGCAAATCGAAGTCGACGAGAGAGACCGAGAAAAGACTGCCTTTATAACACCAGACGGCCTGTTCGAGTTTAAGGTCATGCCTTTTGGTCTTTGCTCGGCCCCCGCGACCTTTCAACGCGTTATGGATACTGTACTGGCTGGCTTGAAGTGGCAGACTTGTCTTGTGTACTTGGACGACGTCCTTGTGTTTTCCTCGAACTTCGATGAACACCTGCGGCGCCTTGAAGCTGTACTTCAGGCAATCAAGACGTCCGGACTCACTCTCAAGCCAGAGAAGTGCCGCTTCGCGTACGAAGAACTTTTGTTCTTGGGCCACGTGATAAGCAAATCCGGAGTACGCCCCGACCCGCAAAAGACAACCGCCATCGCTGCTTTCCCGCCACCCACCGACAAGAAGGCCGTGCGTCGATTTCTCGGCTTGTGTGCCTATTACAGGCGGTTCGTTAAAAACTTCGCCCGCATCGCCGAGCCTCTCACTAACCTCACCAGGACCGACGTCGAGTTCAAGTGGGAAACGCCGCAGGAGGAAGCATTTCAAGAACTTAAACGATGCCTGCAAACGCCTCCGTTACTTGCGCATTTCGACGAACACGCCGAAACAGAAGTGCACACCGACGCAAGCAGCGTAGGACTCGGCGCCGTCCTTGTGCAGAGGACGGGCGGACTGGAAAGGGTTATCAGTTATGCTAGCCGGTCGCTATCAAAGGCAGAGGCCAACTACTCCACAACAGAAAAGGAGTGCCTTGCCATCATCTGGGCTACATCAAAGTTTCGCCCCTACCTTTACGGCAGGCCCTTCAAAGTTGTGAGCGACCACCACGCCTTGTGTTGGCTAGCTAGCTTGAAGGACCCTTCTGGTCGCCTCGCACGGTGGAGCCTGAGACTTCAAGAATTCGACATTAACGTCGTTTACAAGTCCGGAAGAAAACACTCTGACGCCGACTGCCTGTCTCGTGCCCCCCGTCGACCCACCGCCGCTGGACGACCAGAATGATGACGGCTTCCTGGGAACCATAAGTGCCGACGACTTCGCCGAGCGACAGCGCGCCGATCCGGAACTCAAGGGCCTTATGGAATACCTCGAGGGCAAAGCCACCGTGGCTCCAAAGGTATTCAGACGAGGACTGGAGTCGTTTTTCATGCGCAACGGCGTTCTGCTAAAGAAAAAAATGCCCCCACCTCCCCCGAAGGGAATCGTGAGGAAATGCGAATGCATTTCGCGCGCCCTTCACTCCATTTATATATGGTGGTTGTGGTTCGAAGAAGGAAAAGGCGCCTAATTTCTGCAGCCCGGTCGGGAGCACGGCGCAGCGCCTGTTTTTTTTTTTTTACTTTTGTTCGGTGTTTTCTTCTTTTTTTTATTCATTTTTTAAATCTTTTTGTTCTTTTTTTCCTTTTTTTCTTTTTTTTAATTTTTTAAATTTTTTTTTCATATATAGCTCCGCCGAGCTCCCGCGATGCGAGCGCCCTCACGCACTTGAAATGTATTCGCATTTAAAACTGGAGATGCGTTAAGCACGCAGCGATGGAGCGGTGTTTCCTACTGGAACATGCCAATCGCTGCTAATGGGCAATGAGAGACAGAAGACTCCGACTGGACACAGAGACCCGCAGTCGGCTTTTAGTTAACGCGCACGCTGCGAATTTTTATTGTTCAACTACGCACAGGAGAAATCTCCCACCGGCACCACCTTGGAGGTCAAGATCCATTGCCATATATACGGGATGGACAGTGAACGGTTGTGCAGCGCGAGCAGTCGGTTTTTTCAACCAAGAAACTCGCTAGCAGACGCTGCCTGCGTCGGCGTCGCGAGGCGAGAGAGGGGGGTAGCGTAGGAGAGGAGAGAGAGGGGGGGGGACGCGCATGCGCAGTGGGGGTGTGGACGCTGTGGGCAGGGATGCCTAGAGGAGGGAGGGGGGAGCGTATTAGAGGAGAGAGAGGGGGGGGAGGCGCATGCGCAGTGGGAGCGCGGGGAGGGATGCCTAGAGGAGAGAGAGGGGGGAGCGTAGGAGGGGAGAGAGGAGGGGAGGCGCATGCGCAGTGAGGGTGTGGTTGCCGCGGGGAGGGATGCCTAGAGGAGAGAGAGGGAGAGAGGAGGTTTATATTGTTACGGGGAGAAATTACACGGTATTATTTACACGGTATGTACAGACACCCCAGAGCCAGGCCTACAAGGCAGAGACAGTCCACGCGCGAATCAAGGAACGTCGTCTTCATCTAAGCTGTCTTCCTCTTCAGCTGCGACAGCGCTTCGTAGCAATATTTATATTTTTTAAAGGGCTTGCGCATGCGCAGTATGGGTGGTCACGCCGCCCACCACCACCACCGGATTAAGCTTCGCCATAGGATGCTTCACATCTAACACCTGCCGGCGCTTACCTCCTCAACCTATCCTCCTCCTCCTCCGCGGACAACGCCGGACAACGCCGGACAACGCCGGATGCCTGACATAGCCCGACTATGAAATGCATTCGCATTTAAAACTTCTCGCCACTTCGGGCCGACTCCCTCCTCGTAGTACCTTCGGCATTACGACCAGAAGTTCTGCATGCTTTGCATGACGACCCGACGGCTGGACACCTTGGATTTTCCCGTACGCTGGCAAGGATGCAAGAAACGTACTACTGGCCTCGCCTCACTGCCGACGTCATCCACTACGTGAGGACTTGCCGAGATTGTCAGCGACGGAAGACACCACCGACTAGGCCAGCCGGACTTCTGCAACCCATCGAGCCACCTCGCCGGCCGTTCCAGCAAATCGGCATGGACTTACTGGGGCCGTTCCCGACGTCGAATTCCGGAAACAAGTGGATCGTCGTAGCTACTGACTACCTCACCCGCTACGCCGAGACAAGGGCCCTGCCCAAGGGCAGTGCCGCCGAGGTAGCGAAGTTCTTCGTCGAGAACATCGTACTGCGTCATGGCGCCCCAGAGGTCCTCATTACCGACAGAGGTACGGCCTTTACCGCGGACCTAACTCAGGCGATCCTAAGGTACAGCCAAACAAGTCACCGCCGGACAACCGCCTACCACCCACAGACCAACGGCCTGACCGAGCGTCTAAATAAGACCATCGCCGACATGCTGGCTCTGTACGTCGACGTCGAACACAAGACGTGGGACGCCATCCTTCCGTACGTGACCTTCGCATACAACACGGCTGTGCAAGAAACGACGCAGATGACGCCGTACAAGTTGGTCTACGGACGGAGCCCGGCAACGACGCTCGACGCCATGTTACCGAACGTCACCGATGAGGAAAACATCGACGTGACCGCCTACCTACAGCGCGCCGAAGAAGCACGACAGCTCGCCCGCCTGCGGATCAAGAATCAGCAGACGACCGACAACCGCCGTTACAATCTTCGACGACGCTTCGTGGAATACCAGCCCGGCGACCGCGTTTGGGTGTGGACACCGATACGGCGACGTGGACTTAGTGAAGAACTCCTTCGGCGATACTTCGGGCCGTACAAGGTGCTTCGACGTCTCGGCGCTCTGGACTACGAGGTCGTCCCGGACGGCATAACGAACTCTCAACGGCGCCGTGCGCGACCTGAACTCGTCCATGTCGTGCGCCTCAAGCCGTATTACGCGCGTTAGCAAACCAGAGGACTGCACTTATTGCTTAATTATTGTTGTGATTTATTGCTGCATGCATTTTCCCCCGTGTTCTGTTTTAAGCATCGGGACGATGCCTTTTTCAGAGGGGGCATTGCCACGCGCTATTCTTATTTTCACTTTTCTTGTATTTGGTTTTCGCCCACAAAGACCGTCAGCAAAGCTCAGCTCAAACCGCGCCTTATTGTTCTAGAACCTTCGCGATTATTGTAGATCGTTTTGTTAAGATTGCGCGCAAGACGCGACCACTCGAGATTATTCCTGAGCTTGCGCGATGACCAGTGATAAGGCTAGAATGTTCGACGCGTGATGCATAAAAGCCGGCGCGCTCCAACGATATTCAGTTGATCGCCGGCCGACGCTCTGTTCGCCGCTATCAGTGCCAGCGTGTATTGCTGTAATCCTACTTTCTGTTTACCGGCCACAAGTTCGGCCTAATAAACAGTTTCAGTTTGGACACGTCGCCTGCTGCCTTCGTCGACGTCACGACCACGTGACAATATACTCAAACGTACATAAGGCGAACTCCTTAACTCTTGTTTTTTTTCATTTCATTTGTGAACAAGGCTCTCGTGTGGGAGCCGAAACGTCTTTTTCTGTGTGTTTTAATTTTCACTTTGGTCGGCGCATTGCCTCGTGGCTTTTTACCCTTCTCCACACATGAAAATACATATAAAGCATATAAAGCTGCCGACTTAGACACAAGACAAATCATTGCATCTGCACAGCAGAGTAATCATGGTCAGTAAAAATAGCTAATCATGTCGAAGAGATGCACGTGTGTCATAAAGCCGAAAAGAAAAGGGAAGTCAACAACAAGCAAAAACATACATGACAAATACACTAGAGGGGGTAATGGAAGCGTTTTACATTGAAAAGGGGGTGGGGGGGTGGGGATGTTGCGTGAGCAAACCGTCTCTAGCCCTTGGCGAGCAGAAAGATCGTTACTTGTATTTAACCCTGACGCCTTAGCGCGTATACTATTCGGACTACAAAGATCGTTACACGTTAAGAGTCCTCCGTCGATAGAGCCTCTCGGTTTCGAAGGCCCCTACTCCACACGAACAGTCAAGGCCCCCTCTTCCCAGGAATCTTCCCATTGTACCGGTCCTGTTTCCTGCAGTCACAGCCCTCCAAACTCGCTTATGAGTCGACTCACTCGGACTCGCTAAGACTCACATCGAGCCGTGAACCTGAGTGAGTCCGGCTGAGTAATATATTGGCGAGTATGAGAGAGTCCAGTTGAGAAGAAGTTCGAGTGAGTCTGTGTGTATAAATTTCTGAGTGAGTCTGTGTGAGCTCCACATGTTTTCCCGGCCTATATCTACAGTATGATTTCAACGGACTTCAGAAACGGAAGTTGCATACGCCGCACTTCTTTCGCACGTGATTAATGAAACTTCTGCTTTCTTTTTTCTCTTTCTTCATCTCATCTTTTTCTTCTAACATGTCGGTTGGTGAATTACTTCACCAACCAACATCATTTCACCAGTTTTTCTTTCTCTCTTTCTTTCTCTATGCTGCTCATGAACAGTACATGTCCTAAATTATGACGATTTGAAACGCCGATCAAGTAGCCCAAGAGCCCCTCATTTCGATGACGCTGTATGAAAGGATATGAGGTGGATGTACGAAGCGCTTTTAATAGTAATAGAAAACTTCATTTCTTGTGTTTTGAAACGGTTACCTACGTCATCAGCTGTACGTCAGAATCGCCATCTGAGCGTTTCGTCTTTGCATCCTTTTCATCGATGGTAAGCTGTGCTCAACAATTCAGAACCACGACAGCTGGGCTCAAAAGGTGTCGCATAGCGTGACCACCGTCCTCGCGGCCGTGCAGAGATCTTGATTAATCATAATTGTTGGGGTTTTACATCCCAAAACCACGATATGATTGTGAAAGACGCCGTAGTGGAGGGCTCCGGAAACTTATGCACCGACGTCGCACAGTACACGCGCTTCTGTCATTTCGACGGAGTCGAAATGCGACCGCTCGTGAAGGTCTTCGGAATGTTCGCTTGCACATCGTAGCTTTTTCTTCTGCCGCTGGTTTTCCTAGATAACGCGTACGCTGCGAGGTAAAGCCATAGTACTACGATGGTCGGGCATCAAAAATATGGGTATGGGGCTCAGAAGGGTATACTGGAATTCTTACGTATCACTAGACTAGCCTCTCATCTGTAATGTTGTTATAAACTCTGCGTGTGTAATAATATGATGTGTTCTGCAGTGATTAGCCTTCCTCTACTTCATTTTGATTCCGCATTTCTCTTTTTTTATCGTTCCTGTACTCTTCATTTTTTTTCTCATCATTTTTTTCATTGCCCCCCTTCCAGCGTGTGGGCGCGAATTTTCTTCCTTATTTTTGCGGAAGAGACCTGCGAAAACACCTCTTTTTACCGCTTTCGGTGTTTAACATCTAAACATGAACAACACCATAAACAATACTGCTGAGTCGGTACCCTTCGCCAAATTAAGCCAATTCCAGTCATACTTTGCAATGAAAGCGCTGGGTTTGTTTCCACACCAGCATCGTTAAGAAGGCAGCTGGCAAAAGAGAGGCGTTCCTTGTCTGATATAATCTACGTGTTTTCCACTTTTTTACCCAATTCCTTTCTAAATATCTCGCATATTCATGCAGAATTAATTGCCAAAAATGGGGTTTTCTGATACATTTTATTAAGGGTCTGGACTCCACAGACACGCTAGGACTGAAGCATCGTTTCTGCGTGGGCTCAAGCTTCCATTCGACACTGCCGGTACAGTATAATTACTAGCTGAGAGTCAGCGTTCTTCCTTCTGAATTACTTTCTATTAAGGATTATTAAACTGAGCTTTCTGAAGCCCGGGGAGTTCACAGTGACTTTGCAACCCTGACTGAGTATGCTGCGCGTAGTGTGTTCAACATGTGCTGCTGACATCAAAGCCGCAGTGCGTCCATCATCATCGAATACCAAAAAAAAAAAAAAAAAAGAAAAAGCTGCTCCATGCTGTTAGCTTCTGCTAAGCGAAAATAAGGGAATATATTACAAATGTGGCCGGAGTTATCCGGGCGACGTTATCCTGAGGCGAATGCGGCCGGAGAAACTCGTGTCCGGCCACAGCTTTATGACGTCGGAAGCGATCAATCAATGATGGAGCAGCAGGGTATTGAAAACAGCCACGCTCACCTCAGTGCGCAATTTCCACATCTCCATGAGAAATGCGGCACAAATTTTCCGGACCCGTGCTCGGCACAAGGGCCGCCTTTGTGCAACGTCATAATGAAGCGTTATTCCGCATGATTTATAGCGCTTCAAGACGGCGCTTGCGGAGAGTTTTGTTCCTCGCAGGGCAACGAATGACGCATATGAAAGCATCCTAAAACTTCGTAGATTCAGTTTTTTTTTAAGTACTGGACTTGTAAAGAATGTCATTAACGCCAAGCGAATTTTGTTGAGAACAGGAAGAGGAACGCTAGAGTTAAGTGATGCAAATGTGTCGTTTTCTCTATCTGCTATAGAGAACCCATGTTCAGGTGCCTGCCTGCCAAGCACTTGACGATGAAAATGTGACAATCAAGCTGTCGTCTTCAGGGTTGCCAGGTCAAAAAGACAAAGAATAGCGACTAAATTGGAGAAACTATCCATAAAGTGGCCAACATGAGCCAAAGGCCGTACAAGTAGCAAAAAGTCGTCACGCGTCTGTCAAAACTGCGCCATTTTTATTCATATGTCGAAAGCCTTTAGTTGGAGCTTCTAGTACAGAATGAACACATTAAAATTAGAATTTCTCACATTCAAGCACAGATTCATGGCCTTAGCTATCATTTTGTGCAGACTGAGGAAGTAGCAAAAATGACACTCTTCCCGCGTTCTGCGTGTCGTTTTCTGAAAAGGGCCAGAGTTAAGTGTCTTGTTGCGACAATAAAAAGGAGCATCACATGAATGTGCTCAATCAAATGACCTGATGAAGGTATAAAGCGTAGCCGCTTTTGCAATCATCTCTGACGGGATAACGAAGACCAAGCATGAAATTTCCGGAGCCCTCTGCTACGGTGTACACTATAATCATATCGTGGTTTTGGCAAGCGAAACAGCATATATTATTATTATCACTGATCTTCGCGGTTTTAATAGTCTTGGAAAGCAATCGGTATCTAATCTTGGGGAATGACACCAGCAGTTCGACGGATATGCAAATTTCTAATGTCCATGAGGGCAAAGCGCTTTCGACCACTTCAAATTACGGTTTGAAGTCGCGTACAGCAATATAGGTCCGGGGCGTAACCACAAACTTTTTCGGCGGAGGGTGTTTCAACCATACTTTATGCATGTTAGTGCGTGCGTTTGTATGTGTGCGTGTATATTTACACATGTAAAGTTAAAAAATTTCGCGGCGAGGGCTAGGGGGTTGAACCACCCAAACCTCCCCCCTCCCCCTGGCTACGCCAATAGTCGGTGATTTGCAAAATGAGGCCCCATGAGTCGTAGCCACACACAACAGCCTTGACTTCTGTGTAACGCAATTGCCAAATGTCATTTTAGGAGCTCGAACTTCGCCTTTGCAGCCATTTTTTTCACACCGCCAGCGGCTTCAACATTACGAGATATTGATAGTTTAGCTCATAGCGAGGGAACAAGAAAGTAGCCAGAATGTAGCCAAGTAGCCAAGATGTTACTTCTTGCCACACCAGCCTAAAAAAGGTAGCCAAATTGGAGCCATGAAGCCAAGCTTGGCCTCCCTTGACTCATTGTCAACCTATCACTCTCTCTCTATCTTTCCACTCTGTGTGTAGAAATGTCTAAATTGAACGTGAAGTGTGTGTTACAAAGCTAAGAGCAAGCAACGTAATGTATAGATAAAAAAGACTAAAAATACAGCAGGCTTACTTCATAATAACAAGACACTAAGTGAACGCACAGTTGGGTGTAACTGCAAGTACAATGAATGAATGACATACAGGTTTAAAACTTGGCGAATGGCGCCATCGTTCGGCGTTTACGCCGGGCAGACGTACCGCTTAATAATTTCGCCGGAACAGGCCCCCTTGTTAGAAGGGCGTTTAATTACCGCTAATGACCTGTTGTGCTGCGGTGTTGGTAGCTCAAGGACGACAAGAAAGAACATGAAGAGAGCAAAGAAGTCGGTTGGACTCTCTCCCGATTAGAACTACTTATTCTGAGAGGCCCACAAGTCTATGCAGCGTCGTGATTAGGAATATACGTAGAAGCTACGTTTGATCACCAAGACACATGTCACTCAAAGAAATTCCTAACCACATTCACTTTTTAGCACAACAAATACATTCTCAACCATTTCTTCCGAAGTCTTTCAGGGTGACTATTGGATAGGTTAACGATCTGGATAGGTTATATTCCTGGGCTTTTTTGTCGGCCTTACTTCATTTTGTAGGCTAAGTCCGCTATGTTTTCCCCGTAATAACTCTATGCCATTCCCTTTCTTCCAAGGAAAAGCAGATGGGAGCGTTGCGTCTTTTCGCAGACTATAAGCTAGCTGTCTAGAACTTTATGTGACCTATATATTTGTGCGTTTCATCCATTATGTTGTTTATTTGTGCGTTTCCTAGAGCCGGTGAATATATTCTGAGTACTGCGTCTGTCATGTTTTCTCGTTTCTGTGCCTGAAGCTGTACTATGTTTCTGCGATCTTTCGGTTTAAGAAAGGAACTCTAGCGGGCGTCGGAGACACTATTAAAAAAGGATGAAAGGATGATGTAGGGCACAATAATATGACTCCTAATTGAACAACTCTACAATTTCGCTGATATCATTGGACTCTCTTCACTGAGAGGTCACATTTTCTATGAAAGTACAAAAACAATGGAAAACTATTCGAATGCTAATATCCGAAAGTTGCATAGTGTTCATTCAAACACACCACTGCGCAGCCGTAGTTAGCTTCAATTCCGCTCATATTCTTCAAACTTAAGGAAAGGTCCGGAAATCTATTGTGCAAGAAAAAATGGGCCGACAGGTTCCTTTTTTTTTTTCTTTTTTTTTCTTTTATTCGGCTGGCGTGCGGTTGGAACGGAACAGAATCGGAAACTGTCATACGCTTCGTTTATTCGAGTGTGGTTCACCACGGTACCGGGAGAAGAAAACGTATGTTAGGAAGACGAACTTCCTTGTTTCACAATACACCTATTGTCAAAGTACGCTCGGAAACAGCACCCTGCGCTGCAAATGTAGGTTAATCGAAGGAGCACTTTCCGACAGCACGAGTAAGAAGAAAAATATCTGACGGCAACGGAGGCCGCTAGTCAATAAGCAATAAGCATAGTGTAACTGCACCGAGAGAATGACAGAATACCACGGAAACAAGTCAAAAGGTCCGAGTCCGGTAGGGGCAAAAATGGCGTTTCGAAGTTAGTCACAGGTTCTAGAGTTTGGTATTTCGGAGGCAGGACCCTGAATGTTTTCCTCCCGGAAATGTATGAGGCGTTCGATGCGAGTGGACATGCTATACTTAATTAAGAAATCTTTCCTTGACCGTACCCTGTACCTTTTTTGTGTCACACGCCATTCATAAATGTGCTGAGCGCAAACGCGAGGCTCTGCGTTTTGGTTCTCTGGCATCTTTGTTGTCTTGTCCCACGTCTTGTGTTTGCGCTTGGAGTCATTATGAACGATTTGATCCAACCAGCCAAAATCGCAACCCTATCGCGTCAGACACGAACAAATGAAAACCACGTGACAAGTATGCAAACGAACCGTGTATTTTTTCGTTCAAGAAGATTACAATTTTATTAAAGACGGTTGTACAGCCGGTGGCTTCGCTTTCTAAATAACAGCGGGATTTTCTTGCGCAGCGTACAAGTATTTACTGATTCCGCGGTATCAGGAGTGAAGTGTGGGCCACAATGGAGTCACGAAGCAACATGTGTCAGTAGCATGCATAGCCTCCAACTAGAAGGTTCAACGCCATGGATACAACAGACTCCAGATTTGAGATTATTTACTGTACGGACAAGTACGAGAAAGAGCTGACGTACAAAGGGCTAACGTAACTTCCCTAGGTAACGATTTTCTATAAGAAGAACACTCGCAAACCAAATGGAGGTGCACTGCTTACGCTTGCTACCGACAAATAAAAAACGCTAGGCCTGCGCGGAAAGTGCAGCACAGTCACAGCCAAAGATGGAAGAGCGGCATTTATAGAACCCGTTGTAAACTCTCTTAGTGATACTAATACAAGTACGCTTTCAATGTACCTATTACGCCGTAAATCATAATTTTTGTCCAGTAGGGAGCACCCACTACGCCATTATTCGTCATTCTGCGGAGAAGCGAGGTACCCGCTGCGCATTTGCAAGGCATTATGTGCACTTTGTTAATGCGGTGGCTGGGGACGATGAAGAATAATGGCTGAGCCCGTTGTAATGGGTTGGAAGCATTTGACGACCCACTGGTTACGCAATTCGTACTGTGTGACGCCTAGTAGCAGTATTCGAATTGTGTGACGCCTGGTTGTTATTTTACTCCTCTACCACGCTATATTACACATGTTAACGTCGTTATTTCCCGACATAACGCATGTATAGGGTCTTATTGCGAAGGAGTTTCGAATACTGGCATGGTTCTGTGGTAGAATACTGGGCTACCACGGAGAGAACCTAGGGTTCGAACTCTGTTCCATCCTGGATATTTTTTTCTCGCTGTAAA
This sequence comes from Rhipicephalus appendiculatus, assembly GCA_030522465.1. NCBI lineage: Eukaryota > Metazoa > Arthropoda > Arachnida > Ixodida > Ixodidae > Rhipicephalus > Rhipicephalus appendiculatus. Next base: position 14,636 of record JALIZH010028018.1, read on the forward strand.
ATGACGACAGGTTAAACATTCGTCACAAGAAGAGAAAGAACAAGAGAGTTACGTCGGCATTGAACTTGCGTGATACACCATTTATTTTTATACCGAGTGTGCTGCGGTATTTCACAAACTTGGCCGCATTTGAACGGAGCGTTCCCTAGCCCAGTTCTGAAGAACATTTACATTCATTCCATTTTCGGGCCTTGAGGAAGATTTCGTCATTAAACACGTACCATGTAAACTTCTTTAACCAAAGTTGTAACTAAAGACGCCCTAGACCTATGTCGAATCTCAAGATTTTCGGCTGCTTATGCACGGCCGCTAGACATGAAAAACGTTTGTTTCACGGTTTCTCCGCAGAAGCTATTGAACCCCTAGAAGTGGCTCTAGAGATCGGACCTGTTTGCTGTACTATGCAGCACTCGAAGTGAAATAAAAGAAAGAAGGGTCAAGTTATAAATGACGAAACACGAAGAGGCGGGAACAGGACGCTTAAAACTATGGCCGTCTCAAGCCTTCCAAGATAACGAGGTTAGACTGGTTAATTGGCTGGCAGGTTTGCGAAACACGTAACTAAAGCTAAAACAAGCGAGCATAATTTAGTGGACAAAGACATACAGCACATGCAGAGTATGTTTTAAAGCATCAAAAGCTAGTATGCGTGGCATATTTTTGTAAAGTTTGTAAAGAAAGAAAGAAAGAAAGAAAGAAAGAAAGAAAGAAAGAAAGAAAGAAAGAAAGAAAGAAAGAAAGAAAGAAAGAAAGAAAGAAAGAAAGAAAGAAAGAAAGAAAGAAAGAAAGAAAGAAAGAAAGAAAGAAAGAAAGAAAGAGATGTGAGCTGAGAAAGCACCGTTGTCGCACGAAGGAGAAGCTTCTAGAACCGCTCCACAATGTTCCCTTCATTTAGCCGCAAATCTAAAGTTGTCGGGAAGGAAATAGACTAGGAAAGGCTGTTACGTCGAACAGCCAGCATTGGCAAAACAGGGGAAGTCTTCGCGATGCCATATCCCTAATTGTTGTTTCTTTTTTTGCCTCGCAGTATCGGTAAGAAGCGTGACATAGCAATCATACTGGTCGAACATGCTGGTTTACCGGTAGTTTTTAATGGTTTTTAACCGGTACTTGCACGGTTCTACCGAAGTAGCTCCCTCTGCAAAGCAGGAGGATTCAAGCACCCCACAAGCCTTAACTTGATGGTCATGTGTTCGACCACTTCATTTAAAATCTGAAGTGCTGCTCGTTGCCTTTCTACTAGGTCATTTGCTTTATTGAACTTTTTTGTGGCAGCGGCCTATTGGACTGATATTGTATCCCCCACTTATCATGAGTTCCAATATTTAGAAGCGCGAGAAACGAGCGATACCCTCGTTTCTCTTACAAACATTTCCGGTCGAGCACTTAGTTCCGGTTTTCCGAATATTGAGAAGAAAAAAATAGTCTTAAAAAAAAAAGTTCGGTAGATCCCACGTACCATGAGAATCGATGTTATGCCAAGCATACGGAGGGTAGGTGACTCGGTGTAATTTTTTTTGTTGAGCGAAACATTACGAAATGACGCTAAACATGCGTACGAATGTTACGCGCAAAGACACGTATGTTGAGCAGACGCGTACGTTTTCTATAACTAGCTGTTTACAGTTGCGTAAAGATGCCAAGAGCAACATGGGTATCACCAATACCAGAAGCAGTAAGCTGAAATGTAGCGTCTGTGCTTGCGAGGATGGTAGCCCTGGATAAGGCTGCGTAGACCAAGTTCAGTGGATGGCGCTTAAGTACCATTGACGTTAACCCGACGTGATGCCTGCATCATTGGAGTACATGTGTAATGTTTACAAAATTATTGGGCAGCACTGCAACCACAATTGACGTTGCACCAACGTTACGCCTGCATAGGTTCTTTTACCAAAGGAGTTCCGAGACCTGGCGTGGCTCTGCGGTAGGATACTTGATTGCCATGCAGAATGCCTGGGTTCGATTCCTGCTGGGACCACAACATATATTCTTTGAATTCGTCGGGTCAACGCTGCCAATGTCGATTTTTCTTAACGCTCTCGTATTAAAATTAACAATGTTTGTTCTCGTTGTTCCTCGGTAGATATAAACTGTCAAACTCCCGGTGGCGCATACCCGCATAGCGCGGCCCGTGGTATACGGGTATGTGCCACACGGGTCTGGAGGAAAAGGTTTGACGTCGCATACGACGGGGTTTTCACATTATTGATGTCATGACCAGACAGTCATAATCGTCAAACCCTCTTACTTTCCCATACTAATTTTGGTCTACCCCAAGTTAAGGAGGTGATCACGAGAGCACCTAGACGTAGGCAGCTAGATAGATAGATAGATAGATAGATAGATAGAAGATAGAAACGCTCCATGTGTCTGCATTACGCAATGAAATGCTTCGTATTTAATTAAACTGGTGTCAAAGTGATGGTCTGACAATAATAATTGTCGGCGTTTAACTTCCCAAAACCACCACATGATAATGAGGGACGCAAATCGATGGTTCTGACGCAAGTTAAGTTAAAGTACATAAATATGAAATTGAAGCATAAGATCCAAAACAACCGTCAGAATAAATAATAAACATCGATTCAATGAGTTCATTGAAAGATCAGACGGCTTTCTTGTCAGCATCTGGCATCGTGGCGGCACCTAGTGGAGCATTTCTCAAGCAAGCGTTCCTTCCTACGTAACCTCTCAGAACGCCGTGGTGCGAGTGCCACTACAACAAACCTAAGCCAAGGATTAAGATCAACTCTAGTGTTTTATTTTTCTTTTCTGCGGGCCTGCTTTTGTTTTCATATTCCTTCTCTTTCCCCTCCTCCTAGCGTAGGGTAGCAAATAAGATGTTTAAATTCTTGTTAACCTCTACGCCTCTCCCTCCTTCGCATGTCCCTCTCGCCTTCATAAACAAGAGAGCACTGCGCCGCACCGACAGGCAAGTGGTACAAATTACCACTGCAGCATGCGGTACTTCCCCATTAGCAGGGAGTATGTATAGTTGCGTGCTACGTATTACCCGCCCAGATACCGCGCCGTCAGTTTTGTCGCGTGTGTTTGTTGTCACCGACTTATGTTTTTTTTCGGCGATGGCGCGAACAGTGCGCTTGCAAAGCCCTGTTGTTCCTGCCTCGCAAATGTCATATGGTTTTCAGCACAGCGAGGATACGTCGTTATCAGCTGCAAACGAGGTGTCAGCGTATAAGACGCGTTTGCCTTGCCTTAATGTAAAGTCGTTAATCTATAATGCACGATGACTCTCTATTAATGGGAACAGCGGCGTTGTGAGACCTGTCATGCGTACATGTGAGGCAAGTGCGGCACTGCAGTATCTAATCTCACGGGTCATATCGGCAGGGAAGCACAGTAATCAGAGTGAAACCAAATGAAAATTAATTTAGGCTGAGGCTCTCCTACTTCATGCATCCTGTGCCAACGCACTGTCTCGAAAGTTAAACTCATCTGAGAGCATCAAGCGATCCACTGCTCTTCACACTCGTTATCACCCCACTGCGGGGAAAAATTGCTAAGGTCCAATGCGTCGGAAGGTGCTCAGCCTTGCCGTGAGAATGCTTTAAGCGACCAACTACACTTTTACGCAACAACGTTTTACCCACGGCTCGAAGCATGCGAGGTGCGGGTTGACGTCATTGCTTGAAGCGTGGGTACGAATCTAGGAAATGCTTGCTTGTTTCCTTTTTTTAAATGCGAATGCATTTCTTAGTCGGGCTTATGTCAGGCGGCGTTGTCCCGCGTTGTCCCGCGTTGTCCGGCGTTGTCCGCGGAGGAGGATAGGTTGAGGAGGTGTCCGCGCGCCGGCAGGTGTTATCTCTCCCGCTCTCACTCCCTCTTCCATAGTATCCTCGCCCCTATAAACGAAGCATGTGGTGCGTGAGAGTGTAGGAGAGGGTAGGTGCAGTGCTTCGCCGCTCCTTCTCTCGCCGTTCGCTCTCTCTCCTCCCCCTGCACCCCACTCTCTCCCTTCCGCTCGCGCCTCACTCTCGACCGTTCGCTGGCTGGGCGCCTCTCAAGGCGGTGAAGTCGGTGTCGGCGCATTCGCATTTCCTCACGATTTCCCCTTCGGGGAGGTGGGGGCATTTTTTTTTTCTTCTTCAAGACAACACCATATAGTTACGGTGCTGTTATTATCCCTCGCCTCACAGACTCTTTTTCATTGCGCTAAACATCGAAGTGTACGAATTTGCTTTGGTATTCCGCAACCCACACCACCCGAATCCCGGTCTCGAAAATTGACACGTGCCGTCACATGTTGCTAGAATACACGAACGAAAAGGGGGACAGTCTGGTGAAATAAGAAAATGGCGAAAAGACTTTCGACGAGCGTCACACAAAAGGAACAATAATAATGAACGCGCTTCTCCTCAGGGTGAGGAGCGCGCGAACCAGGAAATGAGAGAAAGCGAATGAACAAGGGCCCTCGAACGAAAATAACTTTCTAATGAGATTGAAAAACTAGCTGTCGCACAAATACAAGAAACACGCGTATACGCTTTTTTTTTCGAGAGAGCCTTTCCCTTCCGCCTTTGCCATCGCAACCGCTCAAAGCTCGTTCCCTGCGAAACGCGACCGACGAACTTGTGTCCGCGAATTACTCAATTTTTCATCAATCGGTGGCCGACGACAAAGCCCGGAGCTCGCGCCTGAAGCCCGGCCCTGAAAAACGATTCTCAACGCCTGCTGTTCCCGAGAATCGCGCGCCTCCATACAGGAGAGAAACGACGAGAGAGACAGAGAGAGAGATGGCATGTGTTTGGGCTTCTTCGCTCGACTTTCAAACAGCGAAAGAGCGAGCAGGCACCAAGAAACGAGGCATGCAC
>JALIZH010028020.1:0-22928 GCA_030522465.1 Rhipicephalus appendiculatus
CGACACGGATGTCCAAACTCCAGAGACAGAAATTCGCGCTGAAACCAGGCGTTCGCGGTCTCATAGATCTACGGGCACGTCGTCGTTGGCGTAGGCCTTCCATAGCTTCGGCGCCTTTTCGTAGCCGCCGTTGCCTTTTCCGTTCCATAGAACAGTGAAACTTCACTTGAACGAACTTCAAGGGACCTCCCGGAAAAAGTTCCTGAAAGTGAAAGTTCGCTGAACTCAAATAGTTATGTTGCAACTTGTTATCAGAAGCTAAGGAAAACATCCGTTGTTGAAATGAAATTTGAACCATTTGATTTGCAATGCTGCTTATTTGAATATGAATTTATACTTATTTAGCATGTTTTGATTCTTTTGAACAATGTAGTATTCTTTTGCACATTCTGCCATGTCACTAGTCAGGACTGCAGTGGTCATGAATTGAGTCATTCTGTCCAAACCATTTAACCTTCTCCGGCACAACACTCTTCTGGGCAGCGGAGGACTTCACTTTTTTCATGTACATCAGTGCTTCTTTAGCTAAAATTCTTGGTGCTTCCTCTACAAGGGTTACTTCTTCCTCTTCTTCTTCCATAGGTATGACGCACGCAACCGTCTCTTCCGTAGACAAAGTGGCGCGTGTCTCAACGCCAGAGTCACCGGTGACATAGTCCTGAAAACGCAAAGCACCGTCTGCACCCAGTCTTTCAGACAGTTTGGGATGAAATGACTTGAGAGGCATTGGATGGTGTCGCAAAATATGTTCGCAGAACTGAAATGTGTTCTGCACTGGTTTCGTTCAACTGTAATGCGTTAGCGTTGGGTCCAATGCAGGCCCGTAGCCAGGAATTTTTTTTCGGGGGGGGGGGGGGGGGGGGCACTTGTTGAAGGCCTTGAAAAACACCCATTTTTATTATTTGTCCTCGGTAAAACACCCCTTTCCATACGAATTTCGGGGGGGGGGGGGGGGGGGGCTGAGCCCCTCCCTGGCTACGGGCCTGGTCCAATGGTACTTCGGCGGGGGGATTTTAAAAAGTTCGTACTACTGAATAGTTCGTTTAACGGACGTTCGGTCCAATGGTATTTTACTGTATTCTCTCGTTTTACGCACTCGGGGTCATCGGCTAGCCGCCGTCACTTCGCGGCCATTTCTTGGCCTAACTGTTGCCTTCTTTATTTTTAGATTTTTAGTGGACCAGTGGTGCGTTGTGGGATTCACCCCATTTCTGTTGTGCATACCCTTTTACGATAATAGAGCGTTTTAGTGCTGGGGCCCCAAGCGGCTTGCATACGTGAGCCGTGGAGTTCCTTTGTATTCTTCACAGGTGCAGCGGTGAGTACAAAGCAACGCGAGAGCGTGCGCACGCAGGCAGCTTGGGGTACCCGGCATTAAAACTCTCCAATTTTCGCGCTGGCCGCACGGTACATGCCCGTATTCCACACTAGTTACGGCTAGCTTAAACATTTTCGTTTGTAAAATGTCAGCATCGCCCAGAGAGTTCCCATAAACGTTCATTTTCGTTATGTCAAGCACTTGTAGAGCGTTTCGGATGGTTGACTTTCCCACACAGCACACGTTCGTGTCAGTGGTTTCAAGCCTGAAATTTGCACGTCCTGCTAAATTTCGCCTGGAATTTTGACGTCGCTGCTCAGCTAAGCGCATCGTTTTAGGAAGGAACGAATAACCATTAACTCTTAATATGCGTAGTGTTTACGTTAGCCATGAAAACATACTTACAGTTCGAGCGGAAACCAGCTAGAACTACTGTCTTTCCGGCTCGGTGAAGGGTAGGCGTGGTTGTGTGGGCGGAGTTTACATTTTTTCCTCAGGTTGTTAGTTAGGACCCCACGTTTTCGGATAAATCCGAAAAAAATCCGATAAACACTGGCGGGTAAAATGTCTGGCGATTCGGATTTATCCGATACACTCCGATCTTAACACCAATATGACCCCGTTTGATTCTTTGTCGAAAAGACATGTTCTAAGCCTGATGACTCAAACACACGACCCGCCGACCTATCGTATGCAGCCCGGCCCACACACGACTGTCTTCATCCCATTTTTTTTAATAAGTACGTCCATGAGCACTCAACTTGGCCAAATGGTACTCGCATTATTTTCGCGCCTATTTCGATTAATAAAGTTTTGTTTCGGTAGGCTGCACAAGCGTGGCTGACCTCAAGCATTCTTCTTTAGTGAGACACCCCAAGCGGTCACGTTATGTTGAAACATAACCGTGGAACAAAAGCTCTATATTTCAGAATCGGCGTCCTGATTTTAGTCATTCTGGAGAGAGATATCACCAATGCTCGCCGAATCCTCACGTCGAGTTCTTTTCAGAAATGACCCACATATATGACATAAGGGCAACGTCTTCATTTCTCTTAAATCGTAACGTTATCTTACCCTTCTCTTCAGCCTACCCTCACCCCCCCCCCCCCCCCCAACCTCGCTTTAACCTTCGCTCTCTCGGACCTTGTGGGATTAAATTTCGTGACTGCGGCTTGCTGGCTGAGGTGAGCTTGAGGCCCCTGGTGTAAGCGGTCATTGATACAGAGACCGGTTCAGTAATGGTCGTTTTAGAAACTGCACAAAAAAACCGCCAGGCCTGCGCGGAACGCGCAGCACAGCTACAGCGAAAGCTGGGAGAGCGGCCTTTTTAGAGCCTTTTTAAAACACTCTTGGGGCAACTACTACAAGCGCACTTGCATGGTACCCACTACGCCATAAATCATCATTTTTTTTTTTGTAGTGGGGAAGCGTCTACTATGCCATTATTCGTCATTCTTCAGAAAAGGCGCGGTACCCTCTACATTCTTGTAACGCATTATGTGCACTTTCTTGGTGCTGTGGCTGGCGACGATGAAGAGGCTTTTGTAATGGGTTGGAGCATTGAACGACCTACTCGTTACTCAATTCGCATTGTGTGAAGCCTGGTTCTTTCTTTACTGTTCTAAAACGCTTTACAATACACGTTAACGCGATTCCTTACCCGACATGAAGCCTGCGTAGGGTCAGTTTGCACCGCAGTTTCAAGAAGCGGCGTAGCTCAGTGGTAGAGTGCTGGGCTGCCACGCACAAGACCCGGGTTCGATTTCCCATTCTGTCATAGGTGCTTTTATTTATTTAGCTTTTTCTTATTTCGTGCGATATTGGTTACGGACACCGGCGGCGGCGGCGGCGGTGGCGGCGGCGGCGGCGGACAACTACGGCGCAGGAACGACCCTTGTTGTGATCTCATAACAGCTTTCGCTGTAAAACATAGGTGTGCATGTAACACGGTATGCACACAGCGGTGACATCGAAATGTCCTCACAGTTGCGCAGAACGACTGCGCCGCATTTACGAAAGGCAACAGCGCAAACGTTCAGTTTAAGCAGCATTATTGCGTTACAAGGACATAAAGTCGAGCACACCCTGAAGAGGAACGCTAAATCGACCGACCAAACTCGTTACTCGGCGTCAATCATGCTCTATCTCGCGATGTCGCCGACGCCGCCGAGTCTGGCACGGCCAGACAGACCCTGCGGCGAAGGTAAAAGCTGTGCTCGGAGTTTTCAGGCTCTCTAGCACAATGCTTCGCGCTCTCCTGATGGCTTCCTACGTTTCCTTTCCAAACTACCTACCGCCGTGCCGCAGAAGCGAGCGGCAGTGTCTTGCTCTTGTTTACCTTTCAGTGTGGCTCACACCCACTGTGGGGGGATTGGCCAAGAATTGAGTGGTCTTATAGACTGTCACGGAAGTTTAGAATAATTGAGGTTATAGAATAAAAACCTTATAAATTTTATATGAAATTTTGATGGTCGCTCAAATGTAAAACAAAACAATAATAATAATAATAATAATAATAATAATAATAATAATAATAATAATAATAATAATAATAATAATAATAAGAATAAAATAAAAATAATAATAATACTTTTTTATTAGTAACAGACAAATTAAATCAACGCCCTATTTTCCATTTACAAAAAAAAAACATGTTGTGCATGTATCGACACAGAAGGATAATAATATAGATTAGCTAGTTAATCGGTTGGTTGCATTGATGTAATTCCTCACAGCCACACAAACCGTTCGCACTGAAAAACCCATAAATAGAGGCTCCAAAAGACAAAATCACCGGCACAGATAAATTAATTCCAATCGCACGTAAAGGTCTTTCTAGGTGGGTGGTTCGAGCTGTAATAAATCGCCTACAGGTCAACAAGAAATGATCGATAGTTTCCAGCTCACCACAGAATGCGCACAATGGAGAAGGTGCCTGACCAGACCTGTGTTGGTAGAAATTTAGTTTCGGCACCCGACAGCGCAGCCTCGTAATTGACACTTCTAGATTACGTGTTTCACAAGAGGATCTCCGCCAGGGATATAATAGGTGCCGATATTCGGTGGAATTCGTCAGTGATGTGCCTGCAAGGCCTTCCATATAGTTACGCCGGCGAAATCGCGCAGCCGTCACATAAGCGGACGGTGGAAGACACGGTAAAATTGGCCCACTTATTGACGATTTTGCCAGGGAATCGGCCATTTCATTTAGGAACAACCCTTTGTGTCCAGGCACCCAAACTAACCAAACTTTTATCAAATGCGTGGGTATTAATGCACTAAATGCCTTTATCACTTGCGAGTCAGCACCAGCAGAAAGTGCAGCACAGAGAGATAGAGAATCTGTTATTATAACGGCAGATGTAATTTCTGTGTTTAACTTTCGCAAAGCGAGCACCACTGCCAGAAATTCAGCCACAAACACGGGTATAAAATCAGGCAGTCGAAGGGAATATGACCAATCCAACACCTGACTTTTCGTCACACTGTGATGCATCTGTAGCGATAATAACCTTTGTTTTGATGCTCTGCAAGTGTTCTTGTAATAAACCATCTAGAGTATTACGGGGCAGTAATTCTGCATTATTAGGGAAGATGTCGTCAAATTGGATATCCACAGAGTGCGAATTATAACTAGTCGGGGTTATGTCGCTGATACGTACATTCAGCGGGTCCAGTAAACGTTGTACAAATATGATTTGTGGTGTGTGAAATCGCGGCCATCTGGCACCGAAAAATAATTCCGGAGTGGAAATAAAAGCTGTTTCCGATCGTCGTAGTGGTGACTCGTATATTCTTAAGAATGTCTCAACGGTCAAAATTCGAAACCTGCAGGAAAGAGGGGGGAACTCTTGCTTCTAGGTATAAAACACAGTTAGAAACCGTTTTAGGAAGGCCAAGGCATAAGCGTAGTGCTTCTCTGTCTAAAAGGGTTAGAGGCCGGATTTTGTATGCTGGAACACCAGAGAAAAGCACACAACCAAATTCCAAAATAGGACGAACGTACATTCGATATATCATTACCTAGAGTGTCCTTTCTCATCCCTATGCGGTAGTTGCTTATCCTACGCAAAATGCCAACGGCACGCGCACCTTTTCCAGCTATATATTCGATGTGTTGTCGCCAGTTAAGAGGTGTTACGGTTTTGCTGTATTCAAGCGTCGCCGGCGCGAAGTCGGCGACGGGAATGACAGCGGGTTCGTCCGTTCCGTACGCAAGTAGAACCAGTGAAGAGATCAGAGAAGTGTTTGGACAAAACAACAGCTTTAATTGAGCTATTGCGACGCAAGTGCCCTAACTACAACACTTCAAAAGAACTAACAATGAACAAATAGAATCGACAATGAGCTTACAAAAATACACAAAATGATTAACGCTAAACTAACAATGGAATGAAATAAAACCGAAGAAACGCGAAAGTTCGATGATATAAACAGGTGAAGGCATACGTGTGATGACCGGCAGCGTTGCGTCCACGACGATCGGAAGCGAGAAGTCCCGAAGATTTCTGGCACGTCTGCGATGTCGGTGGGTCCGAGTTGCAACGCCGATGTTTCCGGGAGTTAGTGCTTGAAGGAGATCTCGGGCAGGTTGAGCTAACCCGAGATTGAAGTCCCGATGCCTACGTTGCAGACGTGTCTCAACTAGGCGAACGGCTAAGTTTAGGTGGCCAGCCGATACAAAGCGCACACTAAAAACTTCTAGGAGAGATACTCGATGATCTACTTCTACTCCATGCTTGTCAAGCAGCTAGAGTGATTAGCAGGGCGATCTCCTGCGCTTAAATTCCCTTCGTGTCCCCTCACTCTCTTCCTGGGGGGAAAAGGGGACCATCAACATGGGTCCAATCATGCGCATTCCATTGTCGCAAACTCCGCCCCTCAAAATATTTACGACGCCCCTTTTTAATTAGGGGGAGGGTTCTCCATTAATCAAACGAGACAACCCGTTTACGGTGACTGCGTAGGCAGCTCGTGCACGTGCAGCTCTGGGAACCCAACCTCAAGTTTGCGCAGCGCCGTCCGCTGCCCTAGCGGAGAGAGGGGAAACCTCCGGTCGCTCGGACGGGTCGCGCTTGCTTGCTTTTCCCATTGCGCGCGCGGAAACGTGTTCTTTGGGGCTTTTATCTAGCATTTTTCACGCTAAGGGCGCCGCTCCTTCGTCATCCTGGAAGCAGGCACGCACTCCTGCCGCATTGTGAGCCGAAAACGGCGCGTCAAGTTCCGCCGTTTCCAATGCAAACATTGCGAGGAAAGCAAAGGCGTCAGGAGTGGAATATGGCAGTTCGGCGCACTAAGCGATGCTTTTACGGTCTTGTTACTTTGAAGAATTTTCTTGTCGTACACAGTATTACTAACTATTAACGGGGAGAAACGCGATGGCCGGGTTTATTTGAAAGGCAAGTACTTTTGTGAACCGAAGCTACAACAAATAGACAACCGCTGTGTATTTCGAGATTGTGAGCTGGCTTTCCGAGTCAACCATTTGTAATGTGAGAGCAGCGGAGTATGTAAGCTTAATACAACACAGTTTAAATACCGTCCCGTGAGCACTACACGTGTTTTATTCAGCTGACGGCGGTACATTTCCCGTCGCCGCTCAATGTAAAGATATTTCAGCTGTGTGCTTGCACAGAGCATTTATATTGGCCTTGCATGCAACACACGGTGATTACTTAGCAGGCTGAGATATTGCGCTGCTAGGATCGAGTTCGTGGGATTGATTCCCGCATACGGCAGCTGCATATCAATGGGAGCCAGATGCAGTAACACCGCCTTACTTAGATTTAGGCGCACGTTAAAAAAAACACCAAGTGGTCAAAATTAATCCGAAGTCTCCCACCACGGTGTGCCTCATAATGATATCGTGGTTTCGGCACGTAAAATATTATGCTTAAAAAAAAAAAAGAGGCCGCAATAAAATGTTCGATGGTTTCGCGAAATCACACGCGGTTATCAGGGGAAAATCTCGGCGTAACCATAAACATGCGTGATCCCAGGGGATATTGTATAGAATGATGATGACCAAATGAGCTGTCAAAACAACCGAAACGACATTCGAATCAGCGAACATGATGCGTGATCAGGCGTGGATATTATACGAAATGAAACACGCCGCTGCAGGAAACACGCATGGTCGAAGTACGCATAACAGATTTTTTTTTTTTTTGCGCGCATCATTATGCTGTCAAAGGGAGCTGTAAAAAATCCCAAGTGGCATTAAACTTACGATACGACGTTGTTATCACCCGATGCAAACCTCTGCAAAATTGGAAAATGAACAGTGCGCATTGCTGCCAGCGACTCAACAGGGCAGACTTAAATTTATGGTCTTCACACTGAGCTCATAATAAATTTGAAGCCGCGCGACAAACTTGGCATCCAAGCAATCGAAAGCCGAGCGCTGCACAAACGCACGCGAAAGTATGGTGGTTGTCTGGTGACAGCAGACACGATTGCCACAATGATTGTGCGTTTTACCGGCAACATAAATAGAGAATTCGCGCAGTCACCTCACTAATTATGTTATAGAAATGTGGCCCTTCACCAGCGACACGCTCGTAGCGCTCGCTAAGCAGCATCGCCCTTGACGGCCTGCTAGGTTTCGCAAAAGTTGTCGATCAACCGCTCCCCTCTGGTGAGATTCACACCGTAAAAATCCTTTTTTCCATCTCTGACATCTTTCTAGACCTTCGGAGCAAGCGACACGTGAGGCTGCACGTGCAAGGCGAGCCGACGAAAGCGCGTGCAGGCCGCGTAAACGTGCTGACAAAGCGCAGTCGCAGTGATGTTCCGTCCTGGACAGAAGAATTCCCTTTCCGAGGCCCGAAAATTCCCTATTTCCGGCATTTTTCCCCGCATACATCGCCAAAAATCCCCGCATATTTCCCTGCACAAAAAAAGTTTATATATATATATATATATATATATATATATATATATATATATATATATATATATATATATATATATATATATATATATATATATATATATATATATATATATATATATATATATATATATACATATCCCTTTATATGTATAATATTATCCGCTTTTTCGTCCATACCGTCGCATGGTCAGCGCAGCGTAATAAACTCTGCTAATAAACGTATCTATGCATTTTTTAAATAAACACACACACTGCCGAATACGTATACGTATTGATCTTGCGCCTAATTTATGCGTAATATTTGCTATTTGATTGACAATGTTCATAAGTATGGACAGATTCACCAGATCAAGATGGGCGGGCTTTGAGCACGGGCTTAAACTTTCGCCGGGCAGCTGAATCGTTGGCCACACAAACCAGCAGTCAGTCAAATCAATGTCATCAATGTTTCTGCGTTGAATTATCCCAAGAAAGACTGGTTTTTAAAAACGAACCTTAGAGGTTGTGGTTTGGCGCGCTACATGCGCCAGAAACGATTGCGACATGCGAAAGCCTCATGTTCACAGTCTTTTGATCGTTATATAAAAAAAAAAATTTCGCCTCCCCTCAAAATTCCCTGCAATATCGCGAAGATTCCCTTTTTCCCTTTCGTCCAAAATGACTGTGGAAAATTCCCTGAAAAAGGGAAAATTCCCTGCACGGAACATCACTGCGCAGTCGAAAGCCGGGAGTGGGGGGGGACGAGCGACCGGTTTTTGCAAGAAAGGCGGCGAAGGATGGATGGATGGATGGATTCTATGAGCGTCCCCTTTATAACGGGGCGGTGACATGTCTGCCACCAGGCTCGAAAAAAAAACTTTCTTATTATGTTGGCCTAATGCCTTATCTACATTGACTAAATCTCTGCTATTATAGCAAAGAAAAATATAAATTCACGGTCCATCTCTCTGCCTCTTAAGGCATAATGACCTTATTTTTTCCCCATTCTTCATTTTTGTCCTTTATCTCTACTTTTCTGCCACCAATACTCCAACCGTCTCTTACTTATTTCTATCGCGGACGTGTTCAGCTTTCCATTGTTGTCCCTAAAACCCAAGGCTTCATGTAGACTCGTGCCCACACGTATATCTGGGTGGATATCGCCGCATTCAATCAGTACATGTTCCATCGTTTCCTTAGTTCCCCTACAGCATGTACATTGTTCTTCTTCGTTACAGAATCTCGCTTTATAGCTACGCGTTCTAAGGCAACCCGACCTTGCTTCAAACAGTAAAGCGCTTCCCCTTGAATTATCATAAAACCTCTCCCTCCTTATTTCGTTTTTTCCCTTTCGGTAGTCACTGAGAGCCGGCTTCTTCTCCATCGCTGTCATCCAATAAGTCCTCTCCGCCTCTCTGACTTTTCGCTTAATGCTCCTTGTTGCCATGTCGCCCACACTGCTAGCCGTATATTTACTGGTGAGCCTCCTAGTTCTTTTTCTCCACTGCGTGTCGACGCTTTTTCTATACAAATACCTGAAAACCTTCCCTGCCCATCTACTCTCCTTCATTTTCCTCAGCCTCTCTTCAAATCTAATTTTGCTCTGAGCTTCCCTCACTTCAAAACCTGTCCATCCCATATCAGCCTTTACAAGCCTCATTTGTCGTCTTCCCGTGAGCGCCCAACGCGAGGCGTCCCACAGTCCTTTGATTTACATCCAATCCTGATTGCACCTCTGACTTCATGCACACCACTGAGTTCCCAAATGTAAGCCCCGGAACCATCACACCTTTCCACAGCCCTCGAAGCACCTCGTACCTATTGTGTCCCCATAACGCTCTGTGCTTCATGATTGCAGCATTCTTCTTTCCCTTTGTTACCGATGTTTTCTCTTGTACCTCCATATATCTATCCCCCCTCATTTACCCACACTCCGAGGTACTTGTACTCGCTTACCCTCGGTATTTCTTGGCCCTGTATTAATACCGCATGGTCTTCGTGATCATTGAATACCATCAATCCACATTTTGTTGCACTAAAACCTAGTCCCAGAGCCTCGCCTTCCCTTCCGCATATATCTGCCAGCCGCTGCATATCATCTTGACTGTCCGCAAATAAGACAATATCGTCAGCATAAAACAGACCTGGAAGCTTCCGCTCAACCATCGCGCCTGCCTGTTTGTGTGACAGATTAAATCCAATGTTGCTACCTTCTAGCGCTTTTTCCATCCTCACCTCACCAGCATGAATAACAGCGGGGACAAAGGACATCCCTGTCTCAGCCCCTTGCTAATGTCAACGCTGTCCTTGCTGCTTATTCCTTCCCATTCCACACAAACTGTATTTTCTCGGTATATTTCCCTCAAAAGCTGTATACAGTCGTCACCTATGCCCACTTCCTTCAATATATCCCACAAAATGTCCTGATTAACGTTGTCATATGCCCCGGTGATGTCTAGATAAGCTACGTATAAGGGCCTGTTTTCTATTTTTGATATTTCTATACACTGTGTAAGAACAAACAGGTTATCGTCTAACCGCCTGTCGATTCAGAATCCATTCTGGGAGTTCTCCCAAAATATCATTTTGCTCTACCCCCCGTTTCTATTTTTAATTTTACTGCCTGCATCGCCAACCGGTATAGCACCGATGTAATGGTCAGCGGTCTATACGAGCGAATGTTATCCTTTTCTCCCCCTGCCTTTATAGATTAAGTTCATTCTACTTTTTCGCCAACTGTCTGGTATTTCCCTCTCCTGTAAGCACTTTTCTACGGCTTTCAGCAGTGCTTCTTTAGGGCTATGTCCTAGTTCGTTAATGAGGCTGACGGGAACCCCCATCTAAGCCCGGAGTAGTGCGCTTAGGAATTTTTCCTTCGGCCTTCTTCCAATTGAAATTCTCAAGTACTACATCTTCCTCGGTTGCACTCTTCTGTATACTTTTACTCACCGGGGGAATCCCCTAAGGACCTTTTTAAACGAATCGGCTGTTACTTTTCGGATGTAACCTAGCGCTTCATACCCTTCCAGTTGATTTCCTCCTTCATCTACCATATGTTGTTGCATTGTGACAGACTTCCTACCTAGCGCTTTTAGGTGGCTCCAAAATATCCTAGGCGCGGCCTTCTTCTTTTCGCGAATCTCTGTCATCCAGCGTTCACTTTCGCCTTTAATTTTTGCCTCGACTAATTTCTGCACAATGGATTTTTGCTCTAAATATATTTCCCATACTTGGTTGACTTCATGCTGTGGCCGCTTCTCCTTTTTTGCCTGTCTGTGCTGCCGTGATGCCTCACGTCGCTTCTCGATCGCATCCCGGATTTCTTTGTTCCACCAACTTTTTGGCTTTCTCTTTCCTTTCCAAGAAATAGTTTTCTTCTCTTTTTCTATTTCTTTCCTGATTACATGTAGCAGCTCACTATACTTCCAGTCTTTGCCTGGCAGTTTGTCTACTTCTTCCTCGACTCCTGCGGCTATATTTGTTATTTGTTTCTCATTTAAATACGAGCTACCAATGTTTGATTCTAGGTTCTTATTTTCAGTTTTATATCCCATTTGTAATGTTATGCGCTTATGATCACTACCCAAGCTGTTAATGCCTTCCTCGTCTATTCTCATCTCTCTAAGTTTGTCATAGATTCCTTCTGTCATGAGACAATAATCAATGCTCGATTGCCTGTTTCCGACTTCCCACGTGATCTGTCCCTCACACTTAGGCCCCGCGTTAACTATTTCAAGACTATGTTGCTCGCAGAGATCTAGCAATAACTTGCCATTGGAGTCTGAATATCCGTCAAGGTCATGTATGTGAGCATTCATGTCCCCCTAGAAGGATTATTTCGGCATCATGACCAAATTCTTTAATATCGGTGCTTTACTATCGGTGCGAAACGCGTGCGCCGCAGCGCCCCCTGGCCGAGGTTGGGAAGCCTATTCTCATGCCGAGCGTTTGCAGCCAAAACTTCGGGGCTCACTGCGGATTTCCGTAGCCGTCGCCTCGGTACTGAACAAAGAGCCAACTTCGGCAGCGACACTCCGTTCCGCTGCTCTTTGCGGCTCTACGAAACAACTTTTCACGCCCAAGCCGGCGCGCCGGTCAGCGGGGTGGGTGCGGCGCGCGTAATCGGCGTGACGAGGGGGTCGAAAACGTGGCATTCCGTGACAAATATAAATTACCCCAAGGTATTTAATAGACTCCACCTGAGGTATGTCCTCATAATGATAACACAATGAGATGTGCACGGGGTTTTGCAGGGGGAAGACAAGAAGGGCACATTTCCTCGGATTCAGTAAGAAGTGATTGTCATCGAGCCAGTTCTCCAGGGTGTTAAGGTAAAACTGAAGCCGTTCATATAGGGTCTGAATTTTATCTGCCGTTGCAAAGAACGCGATATCGTCAGCATACACATAAGTTGTTATTTCCTGGTGACGTGGAATGGTGCTCATTAGTACATTAAATAATACCGGGGAAAGCACTGAGCCTTGCGGTACTCCTCTTGTTTGTGTGTGAATAGAAGATGAAAAGCCGCCTTTAAAACAATAAAACTTCCTGTCCACAAGAAATTTGTGAATCCACGCTACTATGTATGCCGGAAAATTGAGGGATTTCAATCGATCTATCAAAATACCATGCTCTACGGTATCATATGCTTTAGCGATATCCAAAGTAACTAAAGCCGCATACTTGTTGTGCTGTCGTGCTAATTGTATACGACTTTCTAAATCAACATGAGCATTCCATATTGAACATCCATCCCTGAACCCAATTTGACAGGGGCTTAGAATTGAATTCTCGTCAATAAATCTATTGATTCGAGTATGGATAATTCTTTCAATCAATTTCACTAGATTTGACGTCAAGGCTATTGGCCTTATGTTATCCAGAATGTACCCGCCGTCTTGTTTCTTTAGCAACATTATAATTTTAGCTAGTTTCCATTCTAGCGGTATCCATGAGTTTTTTAACGAATAATTCACAAGGTCTAACAGAAAATTAGGCGATTCTTGAAGTAAAACTTTTAACATTGAATTTGTAATACCATCTGGTCCAGGGGCCGTCTTCGGTAAACATAATACAGTCTCAGTCAATTCAGATAAAGAAATTTCCGTAAATCCATAGGAAGATACCAGCACGTTGCGAGTAGCCGAGAGGTTTGTACTAAAGCGACGTTCTAAACCTTTGGCTATCTCTTCCAGCGAAGCATTCATTTCTTGCGGCGTCAAGATACATGACTCTAATGTTGAAGGTGTTGGCAGTACTTTTCTTGCCCGTAGATATGCAAACAAAGCACGCTTATTTTTTGATTTAGAAAGATAATCGTAATGTCGACTGTCATATTCTTGTTTCGCTTGCTTAACAGTGCGCTTAAATATGCCAGCAAAAAACTGATAGTCTTTCCAGTTTGTGGGGCATTGATTATGGAGGAGTTCTTTCCAAGTCGCTTTTCGTCTTCTGTAATCGCGCGTGCATTCATCATTCCACCAACGAGAGGAGGACGCTTTCATCTTCTACGAAACGCAGAAGATGATAATGATGTGGCCATTGTGCCATCGAAAGTACCAAAACATAAGAAAATAAGGAAAATACGAACTATGAGAAAGGCGGCGATGACAGCTCAGTAACCTTCATTATGAGCGACGGACGCGTAAATGTATAGGCCAACTAATCACAGCTTGCAATATTCTGGCAAAATTACGTACGGTCTTACTTCAATGGCTTGCATGGCACTTTAGGTTCTTTCTTCAGTGGTTTTTTAGGGGCGAAGCACCTTAGAGTCTATAGGCTTGTCCAGTGTCCGTGCTCACGGTGACGATGACGCTGACGCTGACGACGATGCAAGGTCCCCTAATACGCCATGATGATGATGATGACGCTGATGGCGATGAAGAATAAGCGCTTTCCAGAACACACATTCTCTTTGATGAAAACGAACGTGAACGCGCTCTCGCCCGCGAAAGGTAACGCCGACGCAGACAAGCTACCCCCAAAGGCAAGAGCTCGCGAAGCAGCGGCAAAGCGGTAACGCCGACAACAAGCTGCTACTCCGGAGGCGAGAGCGCGGCATGCAGCGGCTCAGTGTCTACGCAGACAGCAAGCTACCCTGGAGGCGAGAGCTCGGGAAGCAGCGGCAATGTCACTGGTGATTTACGGTAAGAACAATCCCCATGCTTCGCCCACTCGTCATGATTCACTTTGTGGAGATGCGTGGATTTTTTCTGATCCTGAGCGTTGCTAAGCATTCTGTTGTCCCTAAACTGTGTGCCTGTGAACAGATAATTCATGTCTTCGGAACATTGGACCCAGATAATAATAATATTTGCTGGAGTTCGACGTCCCAAAACCACGATTTGATTATGAGGGACGCCTTAGTGGAGGGCTCCGGAAATTTAGACCACCTGGGGTCCTTTAACGTGCACCTAAATCTAAGATCATGGTCCTCAAGCAGGGACCCAGAGAAGAAGTTTTACCAAGGTCGCGCTAGAAAGCTTCCTACGCGTATACGTATACGCTTCTACGGGAATTTCGCATTGCCCTCTGCACATAAATTCCGAAGCGGTCAGCGCCGGCCAAGTGTTTCGAAAGGCGCGCCACTACACACACACACACACACACACACACACACACACACACACACACACACACACACACACACACACACACACACACACACACACACACACACACACACACACACACACACACACACACACACACACACACACACACACACACACACACACACACACACACACACACACACACACACACACACACACACACACACACACACACACAGACGCGCGCGCGCGCACACACACACACGCACACACACACATATTGTTTGTAACAACAGTACATATTGTTTGCTGGAGCAACATTTGGTTCGGACCATTTAAATCTAAATACGCCATGACACGAAAAAAATAGGCACCACGCATGTGGACGAAGGCGAAGCCTCAATACTTGTAGAATCCGCAAACAGATGCAGCCAAGCATCTAAAACAGAGCGTGAAGACTGTTTGAAGAAATATCGCCCATTAAGGACTTCATACTTTTTAGGGGCGAAGCACATTATGGTCTAGGCTTGTCAGTTGTGCGTTGCCCGTTGTCCGGCGATGACGATGACGCTGACGACGATAAAGAATAAGCGCGTTCCAGACCACACATTCTCTCTGCCATGTATGAAAACGATCATGAAAGCGCTCTCACACGCGAAAGGCAAAGTGGCAATGCCGACATCAAGCTACTACTACGCGGTCGAGAGCACGGCATGCGGAGGTTCAACGTCTACACAGACAGCAAGCTACCCCGTACTGGGCCATCTCCCACCTAATCCCTGTATATACCTCTAATAAAGTTTTTTATCTCTCTCTCACCTTCTCTTTGAGGCGGAAATGCACCGCGAAACACACACACAAAAAAAGAGAGAGACCTTTCTGCCGCGGCCACCGGACGCCTCGGTAAACGTGCCTTCTCGCGATAGGCGGGCGTGCGAGGTGCACATTTTAGGGGCGAAGCACCTTAGGGCCGAGGCCTGCCCGTCCACGGGGTCCGTTGGCCGTCACGGGGAGATGCCTGGATGTGAGACACAAGAGAAAGGTTAAAACACCTACAAGTAAAAAAAAAACGGCAGATCCCACGCACTGTGGGAATCGATGTAATGCGAAGCAGCCAGCAAAGAGCAAATAATGCTATACATAATATGCATGTCATGATTTACATGTTAGGATCTGTCATTTATGTTCGTCATACAGTCACGTCGCGCAATACCAATTTTGGTGTATAAGCGCACCATGAGCGTGCCCGTGGCATGTAAATGGCATTGTAGATGACAGGCATGTCAAGATATTCATTTTACTACCTGCACTTATGTTCGATATACAGTCACATATGCCGCAATATAAACTTTGGTGTATATCAAGCTAGGGAAACGGCCGTGAGCGCGCCATGAGCGCGGCATGCAAGTCATGTTGCACATGACATGTCATGATTTCCCTATTACCACTTATCATTTATGTTCTTCATACAGTCCACGTCACGCAATACCAAATTTGGTGTATATCAAGCTAGTGAAACGGCCACGAGAGCGCCAGGAGCGTGGCATGCAAGTCATGTTGCACATGAAATGCCATGATTTCCATATTACCACTTGTCATTTATGCTCGTCATACAATCACGTCGCTCAGAAGGACACTTTGTACATTCCAAAGTGTGTTGGGCGAAAGCTTGTGGCCATTCGACAGACTATGCCATTACTTTTTTTTTTACACTCTCATTCTGATGGCACACAAACGGAATGTGTGCGTGTTTTCTTTTTTTCATTTTTTACCTCGAATCGCAGCGAGACGCGAGACCAATCTGCCCCCCGTTTAGCATGCGTTCGTATTCTCGCGCTTTGCGCATCGTGCGGACGCCATCCGCGTTCCAGCGTTTAAACTAACGGACACTTGGTAAATTCCCAAGTGTGTTCCTCGAACGCCTGTGCCCACTGAGACAGGGGTCGGTCAGAATGGAACGCGATGCGCGCGTCTCCCTCCTTGCATGACTGGGCATGCTGGGCACAGCGACGCTGCGCAAGCAAAGCGCGAGCGCTATTGAGTGCAATGCGACCAGCGTCCCTATGCGCTCCCCGGCGCCCACCTGGCACCGTGCCAGGGCACGGACGGACGGACGGACGGACGGACGGACGGACGGACGGACGGACGTGAGCATGACACAATAAAGGCTTTCGCCTTAAAAATTTGGTGTATATCAAGCTAGCGAAACGGCCACGAGAGTGCCATGAGCGTGGCATGCAAGTCATGTTGCACATGACAAGTCATGATTAGAGACCGGATTTTAGGCAAATGCCTATTTTGTTCCTTGCATTCCTATCTTGCCACTTTGATATATGAGCGCGAATTAGGGATTAAGGAGGGCTTTTACGGTGTTTTTATAGTGCCTATAAATGCCTATTTTTGGGGTTTGTGCCTAAATGTCTATAAGTGCCCATAAATGCCTATTTTCAAGAACGGTGCCCATATGAGACTATTTAAACTCAAATTTTGCTTTCGAGTAGAGTTTGAAACCGTAATTCATGTTACCGGGCGAAAATTGACGTTTCGGAACTCTATGACGGTGCCACAACCTAGTTCGCTAGATACACAAACTTCCTGTAAGCAACCGCTAGCAGCAGTGAAATGGGACGCGCCGGCCACTTTACCCCACCGCATTGACATGACGCGAGCGGTTGGAGCAGAGGGAGGAGGAGGAGAGGAAAAGGCGCTATTTCTGCAACCCTAAATGGGAGCACGTCCCAGCGTATACAGTGCAACGGGGAAAGGAACATAAAGGTGGCAAGGGGAGAGGAGAGTGGCGTCCGTGGCCGAGGACGTGGCGGATGGCTTTTACAGCCGGTTTTCCAGTCCAGTGTTCCCAAGAAATTGAAGCACCTCCTTGAAGACCTGGGTGTGGTGGGGGGGCAGAAAACAGTAGGTGCCTCTGTGCAGCAGCAGGAAGATGGAGAACGAATGCGAAACCATGCATAGAGTGCGGTCAGGGGGAATGTAGAGTGCAAGCAAAAAAAAAAATAATGTGCACTTGGCTTTTGTTTCGTTTGTAATTTACTTCTTAAAGGGCGCTTCACCAGGTCACATAAGAAATTTTAGTTAGACACTGGAAGTTGTTGCGTGCGCAGTGAAGAGCTTTGCACCGCAAGAACTTTTTAACTGGCTCATTACGAGCCGCGAAAGCATTATGCTGGTAGGTGAGCTTGAAACCTTTGCTACTTGCAAGCCAAATTTCTTCCCTGCCCTCTTCGGTACCGGAGGAACTCGGAGCCGGAAGATTGCGTGCGCAGACGCTTCAACACGTCATGCGCACGCAAGGTGTGCGCATAACATGCCAAGCCAGGTCGTGCTCACAAGTGGTGTTGTATCTTTTCGACGTTCTCTCTAGTGTACTGCCTGTTTCTGTGGGATGGATCCCTCTATGCACTTGGAGAGGCTGGCATGGATGATGTAGCCTTAGCACGACACAGTGCTTCGTATCGCTGTAACTGCTGTAAGGGACGATGCATCAAAAACACGCCAAGCGTTGTGAGGGCTGGCGCCGGCACGACGCGGCAACGGCGGAAACACGGACGCAAATGAACTGGACGGGGTAACTCGCATCGCGCTTGATTCGAAGTAAAAAAATAAATAAAAACTCACACAGATTCCGTTTGTTGTTTTAATATTTCTACAACTTTCATTCTTCTATTCAAGCAACAGGTTGCAAAAATTACACATGTCGCCTCGAATCATTCTCGCAGTGTCACGTACTACTCTGACGTACGCAGGACCATTCCTTGTTGTACGTCACCTCCTCCATATTGGTGCGCGCGCCCGTGAAATCAAGGGCAAGCGGCGTTTAGTCTGACATTTCACCTCTTTCCGGGGGCGCGTAGCGTTGCAAATCTTGGCAGACGTGATCGTTAGCGCCCAGTGCATGCATTAGGGTAAGGCGGGGCAAAATGAGACACGGGGCAAAACGCGACATTTTCGCTTTGCCGACCTCTATAGCTAATACAGAAAGCACTTTTCTTTGTTTCTATATTTCAGCGAGAGGTGCTGGTAGTTGTCCACCTTTTTTATGTGTAAAAGTTGATGATTGCTCACAGCGTTCGGGTGGGAAAAATTACGCGGCTGGTGTCAGTGTGTTCGTGACCCGTCAAAAAAAGGCGAAATTCTTCTCGGCCAAATTTTCGGATCCGTGCATGAAGCTACTCTGGCGTCAGTACAACAACGTAAGTATTTATATTGTTACTATATACTACTAGCTACATACCACCAAAATTTCAGTTCACTTGGTGCGCGGGGCCAACTAGGAAATTTTTTTGAATTTGGGCATGTGAGGGGGGCAAAACGCGACAAAAAGGTATTGAATTGCCTTAGAGAGTGTCTCATTAAGTGAACCATTTACTTACACTCATTATATATTATATTTTATTGTTTAGGAAGGTTGGGACGCACAAGAGAATATCA
Organism: Rhipicephalus appendiculatus; assembly: GCA_030522465.1. Taxonomy (NCBI): domain Eukaryota; kingdom Metazoa; phylum Arthropoda; class Arachnida; order Ixodida; family Ixodidae; genus Rhipicephalus; species Rhipicephalus appendiculatus. The sequence continues at coordinate 19,196 of JALIZH010028020.1, forward strand.
TATAAAGCTTCCTGGGAGGAAAACGACGTGAAAAAGCACTGACTGCTGTTCAGGACACCCACTCCATTCGTGCTGCATCGAGATTTTTCCGCGTTCCCAAGGATGCTCTTCAGAGGCGAACGCAAATTTGGAAGAATCTCCAAGTCAGGCCGTTCACAAACACGTCTCGCCATCGAGTTTTCCTTCAATACCAAATTTGTGCTAGAAAATTCGAATCTAGCGCAGTTTTAAATTCATCGCCTCACGAAGCCTGGCTGACGAAGCTGAAAGCCACGAAACGCCCGTGCAGTTCTGCACTAAAACGGCAAAAGGAGGCGAAGAAGATGCGTCAGATTATATCTAGCGTCCAATAATTGAATAATCCATTGAAGTGCAAGCTTTCAACAACATACAACGATAGCACAAAGAAAGACTGGTGGTGTTTGATCTGTAAGGAGTTTTGGAGCAAAACAGCACCGGATCCTGTCTGGATTCAATGCGTGGAGTGCAAGGACTGGGGTCATGAAGGCTGCGTGAGGGCCCACGGAGTTTAATTTCAAGTGCTTCTACTGCAAAAACTGAAGGGTTAAATTTTTTTTCACACTGTCTCGTTTTTCCCCGCAGGTTGGGGCAAAATGAGACATCTGGTGCATTTTTTTATTTATTTTTAAAATAAACTTTTGAACAGTGGCAACATGGTCATATTTATGTAGCACATACCTTGTACCCAAAGGAAAGTTTCTGCATTGTCGTTTAAGGGTAAAGAGTGAAATAAAAATAAATATTCACTATTTTCAAATTTTTGTCTCATTTTGCCCCCACCTTACCCTACACATGCCAGCTCGAAATGCTGCAACATGGTAAGGGGTACTTTAAGGTGTTCACATACAAAGGATAAAATGACCCTGCGCGATTAGACCCGGCCAATACGAGGCTAAAAGACCCTTCTTGCATTTTAGCGGTCTGGCTATTGGCTCCCTGCCCTTCGCAGCCATGCCGAAAAAAAGAGACCCTGGAGTGTGTTTATTCGACGGCGGACACTTAACTCACCAATGCTGGGCAATAAAAGAAGATACCGTGTTCTAGAAACCGTGCGGGAAAACGGACAATAGCATGGCTAGTCAAACCATTGACGCGTTTGTGCCATCATAAACTATAACAATTGTTTGCTTTCCTGTCGTAGACAAAGGTCGCACACGTCTTTCTTCGAAAATTTGAGTTTTTGTAAATATTGTCGCGGTACAGCGTAAACGGACAACCAAGACGTTTAACAGAACAGCAAACAGCCCGTTTTATGCAGCAGCAAAGGCCAAAACATAAACGCAAGAACGTCTTCTTCTTCAGTCAATGACACGTTCCGCGAGGCTGTAAGGGCCCACATCGTCTTCGTTTCATGCATACAACGGGCGCGGCAATATTTATTGTGCCTATATTTACGATTTTGGGGGCCTAAAACTATATTTTGCCTGCCTGTTTTGGCGCCTAAAACGCGATTTTTTAGTGCCTAAAAATCAGGCCTCTAGTCATGATTTCCATATTACCCCTTGTCATTTATGCTCGTCATATAATCCCGTAGCTCAATACCAAATTTGGTGTATATCAAGCTAGCGAAACGGCCATGAGAGTGTCATGAGTGTGACATGCAAGTCATGTTGCACATGACATGTCATCATTTCCATACTACCACTAGTCATTTATGCTCGTCATACAATCACGTCACTCCATAGCAAATTTGGCGTATATCAAGTTAGCGAAACGGCCGCGAGCGTGCCATGAGCGTGGCATGCAAGTCATGTAGCAGATGACATGTCAGGGTTTCCATATGACCACTTGGCATTTATGTTCGTCATACGGTCACGTCAAGCAATACCCAATTTGGTGTACATCAAGCTAGCGAAACGGCCGTCAGCGCGCCATGAGCGTGGCATGTAAATCATGTTGTACATGACATGCAGGTCATGATTGTCATATTACCTCCTGTCATTATTGTTGGTCATGCAGAAATGTCTCATCGTACCAATTGTTGGATATATGAAGTTAAAGGGACACTAAAGTGAAACAATGACTTGGTTTAGGTTGACAAAATGCACTCTAAGAACTCTAATGTCATATGTTTCATTATCATAGGTTCATTATTAGCGGAGAAAATTAAGGTTAAAGTTTTATTTTTTTAAATTTGTCGCCAATATTTGCGCGCGTGACGTCAGAGATTCCAAATGTATTTTTCGTATTTTCGTGACATTGGCTCGATGAAATTTTCTGAAACTTCGTATGCTAAGTCTATGGCACCCACAGATGACAATGCACCTCATTTTTATTTATTAGAAGCTACGTAGGACTCAGTAGACGCCTTGAGAATCTATGACGTCACGGTGTTTGGTGCGGGAATCTGAAGGTGGCGTCATCCATCCGCATTTTCTTTTCGCGTGTTTTCTAGCTTACCAAGCGTCGTGTCGCGGTAAGAGTGGTGTTTTCGGGAATGTGAAACTGTACTTAAAGGGACTGTCTACCGTCGTTCATCACTTTTATGTTTTGTATCGCAATAAAAAGCCTACCGTCTGAAGTGCCGAACCTTGCAGCGGTTTCTCTGGAAAGTGAGTAGAAATTTTATAAACAGAATTTTACGATCTGCATTCGGTCCTCTTCCATTGGTGTGATGAATGCCCACAACACTGGTTGGTGGAGGCGATGACGACTGTAGTGCCGGTGAAAGTCGCAAACTGAAACCGCGCGCTCTTTTTGAAGACTTCATCAATTTTTGTTTAATAATAAAACAAATACCGTAGTGGTCGTTTAAAGCACGCATATTGTCAGATAAAGTATTATTACCACGGTTTCTCCAGCTTTGTTCAGTCTGCCTGACAAACCACCGCGGTCGAGCGGAAAAGTTGGTCTGTTCCAGCAACACTGGTACGCCGGGGTTGTGAAACGAACTGTAGTGGTTCCACTCATGCCAACCGCGCTACTAAAATGAACATGAGGAGTGCTTCACAAAACAACAGAAGGTTCCTGCAGTCTTTCAGTTATGTTTAGGTGTTCTGTGTTGCATATGCGATATGAGAGCCAGCATGGACGCCCTGGTGAAGCGGAACGTGATGGCAAAATCTTCTTCAATGTAGCACCTTGGTGAATGGTGTGCACTTTACTCATGAGGACTCGTGCTACGTTACTAGATTACGTTGGACTCACGGGCATGGTTCGAAAATTTCCTGAAGTCAGTCACGCTGCTATTCGCCGCAGACAATTTTCTTTTTCTTCTTATGAGCGGTGCCGGACGCAGTGCTCGCGTTTCGCCGCCGTAGGCAGGCAGGCATACAGGCAGGCGAACGCGCTGCCGGCAGCGCCACCGAGCGCCTCTCTGAACGCGTGAGGAAAAAAGCAATAATTACTCTTTGGCGCAACCTAAAGCTGCCTCAAGTGCGTAAAATACAATTTCAAGTTACACATGTTTGTTTTTAAGCAAAATGAGTCTACCTGCGAGGATTTCTTGTCCGACCAATAGATTGAACCACATCGCTGTTTGGTGACGCTAGCGGTCATTCTTTTGTCGACTTTCGACGTCAAATTAAAATTATAATTCTTTTTTTGTGGAACAAAAGCATGCTCATTGCCGCCGATGTGATGAACGATCTTTCTCATTTTCGCCACAATCAGAAAAATTTTTCCGGAGCGGTAGACAGTCCCTTTAACTAATACGCGAAAAATCGTTTTCCCCTTTAGTGTCCCTTTAAGAAAAACGGCCTCAGGAGTACTC
>JALIZH010028021.1:0-22142 GCA_030522465.1 Rhipicephalus appendiculatus
TGGTTATATAACTGCATGGGAGTCTTCAACATGTGTGTGTCCGTAAAACATTCGCGCATAACTTTAGTGTCATTTCGTAGTGTTTCACTCAATAAAAAAAATTACGCCACAGCCACCATACCACCGCATACTTCCTATAACATCGATTCCCCACAGTACTTGGGATCTCCGATTTTTTTTTTCATTACACTGTTCTTCAGCTCCAGTGTCGTAAAAGCAGCAAAATCGAAGTCATTCTTGTATGATTGATCGGTATTGACGTTCTTCGAACTATGCCTTGTTTAATGAGTGTTCCTGATCTTCGTTCTTTCCTTAATGCTGTAAAATGATCGCCTTTAAAAACAAAACTCCCCTTCAAGCGCATACAGAACGTCGAATCTGTCAAGGTTACAGGGAAGGAAACAAGAGGAGAGGGAGGTGATATTCGCTGCGAAAGAAAAAGTACCCCTCGCCGAAGAGCAGGAGCATGCTTCTATATGATTCAAAATGCACACTGCGGGGCTCGCATCGTTCCGGTAGTTTATCCGCTCATTCTGTTCGCAAGAGAGGTGTCGCTCTACTGTACAATACCTTTTTGGGTGTTTAGGGCGATGACATTTATTCGCTGCTATTGCTGAATTTGCTACCGCAGAACCCGCTGAAGGTAAGAGGCGTGACACAAAGCCTTCGTGATTTATGGCATAGCTTAAACCTTCCGCACCCTTGACCGGGCCGCTTCGTCGAGATTCGCTAAACCTCATCCTATAGCTCTTCGTTCTAGAATGTTTTTTGATAGAATGTGTGCTGTATACTTTGCCCTCGCAATGTGGTTTACTTAATCTTGTATTGCTTGAGAAATGTCGTTCATCGCGGCGCTCCAGGAAATGGTAAGCACTCCTGAATACATAAAGTAAGGTGTTGCAAATGTACAGAACAAAAATGCTTAGAAAACAATGGGAATGAAACAAAGGTAGGGTAAGGTGACCCGTGTATATTATTCCGGCGACATAGCTCTTCAGAGTTATAGAGCCGCTGCATTTTTTAGCTATGTCACACTTGACGAAATATGTAGACGCTGTCAACGTGGAGATTTGTTTTGATTTAAGTGCAAATAATGAGGAGAATGATTCTCGCGCGATGTGTTTCCTTGCTGACGTCCCTTTTCTGCTTACACAAGGAATTCAACAGATTGGACGTAATATCATTTCACGGTATTTTTTCCGAAGAACATTATCTTCTCAATTTGTGGTATCACTTTGCGCTGGTATAATGCCATTTTCGAAAAGTTAATTTCCCCACAGTTGTATAGAAGAGCTCGTGCACAACCTTTGGTTTGGCACACAAAATCAGGTACAACATAATCTGCGGTTACCCAACAACAAAAATGAAGTAACAAAAACGTGCAGCACATTGAAAGAAAGAAAATAACGTGGTAATATACAGTTTGCTTGCAGAAGTTCACATTGTACAACTCATAAAATGTACGCACGCACGCACGCACGCGCGCGCACACACACACACACACACACACACGCACACGCATGCACGCACACGCACGCATGCACAAGCACGCAATCACACACGCGCGCAAACACACACATACACACACACACGCACACACACACACACACACGCGCCCGCGCGCGCGCCCACACACAGACACACACACACACGCTCGCACACACACATACGCACGCACCAGATATATATATATATATATATATATATATATATATATATATATATATATATATATATAATCAGTGTCTTCTTTATGGAAGAATTACCTTGCTCTTCAGTTGACTGTGGGTTCATTACACAGTATACGGTAGCGCGTACTACATCACCATCTTAGAGCAGTAGCGCTACGACATCGAATGTCTAATATTGTTTCAAACCCGTTACATTTACCAAGGAATGACGTTAGGTACAACAACTTGTCCCCATTATTCAAATGATGTATTATCGGCGTCAAATAAAACGCGAACAGCGGCAAGTATCAGCAATGGCACAGTGCGTGCCGTCCAGTCATTAAAATGGACATGCGCAGTGCTGTAAAACTGAACGCTGCGCGCCTGTCAGTGATGATGACTGTACAGCACGCACTGTACCACTTCCTAAGGATTGCCGTTGCCCGGGTTTCATTTGACGTTGATAGTACTGGCCAGAGTGCTGGTCTTCTTTATGTTCTAGCTGTATCTTAGAACGAGATATTTCAAAAACAAAATGTTGTCCTATGGTGTATGCACTTTGCATCACCTGCACAATTAAAGGGGCAATGACATAAAATTTCAAGCGCCTCAGATGTGTCCTTCATTCGATTGCTCGGTATGCATAAGAATCTTTCACTAAATTTAAATGGAGTCCATCACCTGGAAGTTATTTTATTTAGAGGGCAAAGAGCGTGCGAAAGCTCAAGGGGGCTTTCATTACCCTGCGACACCGGCATTACTGTGACGTGTTCGGTGTGGCCCACACAATCCTGAGTTACGATCCGCTAGCAGCGATATGGTCGACGATCCGAGTGTTTTTATCCTGGCGCCAATACCTGGAAACGCTCTTACTCCCCGTGGCTGTCCTCACTCTTCATGCCTGCATCTTTGTCACGTAGCTTCGAATGATTTCATAAAATCACACGACGCAAACCACCAAGAAAAGACAAGCCAAATAAAAGTGCATGATTTTACGTGTGCTCATATGTCCAGCATGTTGGGGAACCGTTGTTCTGTTCGAAGCGTGGAAAAAAGCGGAAAGTGTATGCCGTTTGGTTTCACGTACGGTATACTCGAACACAACCACAAACTATCAAAGTCGAGTAGCGTATAGATAAATATTATAGCTAATAATTAACATGCAAGTAGCATTAATAGTGAATCCTTGTTTGTCCATAGACTTCCTTGCGTTAGCGTAATACCGGATTACTGCAGCCATAAACATGAGAGGCCCGATAGGTGGAACCATCTGGAGGCGTGAAGAAGAACCTGGCAGCACACAATTCTTATTGTAGAAACCTAATGGTGCGCATTCGCTATTCTAATATTCCGTAAACACACTTTCGTATGGCGGAATGCCGTTCACGCCAAAATTCTCTAATATAACTAATGGGGGACCACCAGGCGAGTGTGGCGCAAGCATGCGTCCCCGGGCACCTCCTCGTCACTGCTTGCGGCGGCGTCCATATTTAAATCGCTGTTTTGCAAAGGGTCAAAGCGAAAATTATTCGCCACATCACGAATCGCGACGATTCCCAGTTTAACAATGTTGCCTTCATCACTTGTCGACATTATTGACAGCGACGATGGCGATGTTGGTGGCAATGACATGACTACGCGCGTGTGCCCAGAAGACAAATTGTCAGCTGAGCCTCACGTCACTGCCTTTCTGTGGCGGGTTCGCTACAAACGGGCGGGTTTGCTACTCATTTTGAATTCAGCTAAATACTGGTCATATTAATGAAAACTTGAAGGACACTTTGTACATTCCAAAGTGTGTTCCGGCGAAAGCGTGTGGCCATTCCACTGATTATGCCATGTCTTTTTAGATGTGAAGCATCTTATGGCGAAGCTTAATCCAGTGGTGGTGGTGTGCCGCGTGCCCTACCCTTACTGCGCATGCGCAAACCCTTTCAAAAAAATAATAAAAATAAAAACCTCCTCTCCCCCCTCTCTCTCCTCTAGGCATCCCTCCCCACTGGCAACCACACCCTCACTGCGCATGCGCCTCCCCACTCCTCTCTCCCCCTCCTACGCTCCCCCCTCTCTCCTCTAGGCGTCCCTGCCCGTGGCGTCCACACTACTGCGCATGCGCGTCCCCCCTCTCTCCTCCACGCTCCCCCCTCTCCCCTCTGGCATCCCTGCCCGCGGCGTCCACCTCCCACTGCGCATGTGTGTCCCCCCCGCCCCTCTCCCTCCTCTCCTACGCTCCACCCCCCTCTCTCGCCTCGCGACGCAGACGCAGGCAGCGTCTGCTTGAGTTTCCTTGGTTGAAAAAGACCGACTGCTCGCTGCACAACCGTTCACTGGCCATCCCGCATATATGGTAGTGGATCTTGACCTCAAGGTGGTGCCGGTGGGAGATTTCTCCTGTGCGTTGTTGAATAAAAATTCGCAGCGTGTGCGTTAACTAAAAGCGGACTGCGAGTCTCTGTGTCCAGTCAAGGTCTTCTGTCTCATTGCCCATTAGCAGAGATTGGCATGTTCCAGCGGAAACACCTCTCCACCACTGCGTGCTTTGCGCCTCCCCATGTTTCTCTCCTGCGCAACGCCACGATGAGCGCCAGCGTCAACGCCGCCGCCAGTGTAAGCGTTAGCGCCCGCTGCTTCACATCTATACATGGTTCCCTTTAGTGGGAGATGGTGTAATTTTTCTTTAACACTCTCAGTGGGATAACACACAAACCGAATGTGTGCGTGTTTTATATTTTTAAATTTTTTACCGCGAATCGCAGTGAGACGCGAGACTAATCTTCCTCCGTTTGCATGCGTTTCGTATTTTCTCGCGCTTTGCGCATCGTGCAAATGCCATCCGCGTTCCAGCGCTTAAATTGACGGACCATTTGTAAATTCGAAAGTCTATTTCGTGAACGCCTGTGTCCATTGAGACGGCGTCGGTCAGAATGATTGCAAACGCCTGGGCACAGCGACGCTACGCAAGCAAAGCGCGAGCGCTGTAGAGTCTGACGCGACCGGCGTCCGTTTGCGCATCCCGGCGGCCACCTGGCTCCATGCCAGAGCTCGGATGGACGGACGGACGGACGGACGGACGGACGGACGGACGGACAGACAGACAGACAGACAGACAGACAGACAGAGACAGACAGACAAACAGACGGACGGATGGACGGACACCGGACGGACGTGAGCATGAGACATTAAAGGCTTTCGCCTTAAAATTACACCATCTCCCGCTGAAAGGGAACCATGTGTAGATGCGAAGCAGCGGGCGCTAACGCTTACACTGGCGGCGGCGTTGACGCTGGCGCTCATCGCGGCGTTGCGCAGGAGAGAAATCTAGGGAGGCGCAATCACGCCGTGATGGACCGGTGTTTGCTACTGGAACATGCCAATCGCTGCTAGTGGGCAATGCGAGACAGACGGCTCGGACTGGACAAAGAGACCCGCAGTCCGCTTTTAGTTAACGCGCACGCTGCGAATTTTTGTCGTTCGACAACGCACAGGAGAAATCTCCCACCGGCACTACCTTTGAAGGTCAAGATCCAGTGCCTATACATACGGGGTGGCCAGTGAACGGTTGTGCAGCATGAGCAGTCGGTTTTTTCAATCAAGAAACTCGCTAGCAGACGCTGCCTGAGTCGGGGTTGAACGCTTATGCAGCGCGAGCAGTAGGTTTTTTCAATCAAGAAGGTCGCTAGCAGACGCTGCCTGCGTCGGCGTTGCGAGGCGAGAGAGGGGGGAGCGTAGGAGAGGAGAGAGGGGGAGGGGACGCGCATGCGCAGTGGTGGTGTGGTTGCCGCGGGGAGGGATGCCTAGAGTATAGAGATGGGGGGAGGGGACGCGCATGCGCCGTGAGGGTGTGGACGCCGCGGGGAGGGATGCCTAGAGGAGAGAGAGGGGGGAAGCGTAGGAGAGGAGGGAGGGGGGCAGGGGACGCGCATGCGCAATGGGGGTGTAAATGCCACGGGAGAGATGCCTTGAGGAGAGAGGGGGCGCGTAGGTGAAAGAGGGGGAGCGGACGCGCATGGGCAATGGCTGTGTAAACGCCGCGGGCAAGAGGGATACCCAGGGGAGAGAGAGGGGGGAGCGTAGGAGAGGCGCTGCGTGGGGAGGGTTTGAACATGCGCAGTAAGGGTGGTCAGAACGCACACCACCACCACCGGACGGACAGACGGACGGAGGGACGCCGGACGGACACCGGACGGACGGACGCCGTACGGACGCCGGACAGACACCGGACGGACGTGAGCATGAGACATTAAAGGCTTTCGCCTTAAAACATGTAGTTATTCATCCCTCACTTGCATTTTGGGTTTTGAATTGCTCCTAGTGGGTCGATAACTACTCGTCCACGCAAAAAATTTGACATTGACACACTTGATGTCAGTGCTCCTTCGAGCCCAAATGATCCGTGTTATTACGACGCGTATTAAGTGGTGCTGGCGTGTCTCTTCTTCTGAGAGGTAAGTAATATGGCGTAGTGCATGCTCTAGAGTAAATGTGTTATAAACATATGACGTTACTACACCTGTGCGAAGAATTCTGTTGGCTACGAAATTTCAAAAAGCAGGAATGTTGTAATATTTTACGTCTGCTCTATGCAGAAGGAGACAAGCATGACAATATTTTCTCCAGGCAGTCGACTGGCTACACGATTCGTAGACAAGGACACCGTTCCCAAAAACCACAAGCCACATGGCATGACTTTTCAGTATGAGATAAAAAAAAGGAGACAAGTTAAAGAAAACTAAGGAAAAAAACCGGCAAATCTAACGAACTGTGGGAATCGATGTAATGCGAAGCAGCCAGCAAGGAGCAAATCATGCTGTACGCAAAATTGAAGGACACTGTGCATTTCAAAGTCTGTTCGGCGAAAGCTTGTGGTCCTTCGACTGAATATGCCATTTTTTTAACTCTTAGTGGGATGGCACAAAAACGGAACGGCACACAAACGGAATATGTGTGTGTGTTTTCTTTTTTTTAATTTTTTACCGCGAATCGCAGCGAGACGCGAGACCAATCTGCCTCCGTTTCGCATGTGTTCGTTGTCTCGCGCTTTACGCATCGTGTAGACGCCATCCGCGTACCAGCGGCTAAATTGAAGGACACTTTGTAAATTCCAAAGTGTGTTCCACGAACACATGTGCCCCTTGAGATGGGATCGGTCAGAATGGAACGCGATGCGCGCGTCTCCCACCTTCCATGATTAGACCCACTGGGCACAGCGACGCTACGACAGCAAAGCGCCAGCGCTGTAAAGTCCGACGCGACCGGCGTCCGTTTGCGCACCCCGGAGGCCACCTGACACCGTGCCAGGGCAGGGCCAGAGGGACGCACGGACGGACGGACGGGCGGACAGACGGACGTGAGCATGAGACATTAAAGGCTTTCGCCTTAATATACATGTCATGATTTACATGTTGGGACCTACCACTTATGTTCGTTATACAGTCACGTTATACAGTCATGCAAGTCATGTTGCGCATGACATGACATGATTTCCATATTACCACTTGTCATTTATGTTCGTCTTACAGTCATGTCACTCAATACCAATTTTGGTGTATATGAAGCTAGCGAAACGTCCACCAGAGTGCCATGAGCGTGGCATACAAGTCATGTTGCACATGATACGTCATGATATTTCCATATTAGCACTTGTCACATATGCTCGTCATGGTCACGTCCACGCAATACAAAACATGGTGTATATCAAGCTAGCGAAACGTCCACGAACGTGCCATGAGCGTGGCATGCAAGTCATGTTGCACATGACATGTCGTGATTTTCATATTACCACTTGGAATATATGTACTTCATACAGTCACGTCACGGAATGCCAAATTTGGTGTATATCAAGCTAGCGAAACGGCCATCAGCGAACCATGAGCGTGGCATGTAAATCATGTTGTACATGACATGTCATGATTTCTATATTACCACCTGTCATTGATGTTGGTCATGCAGAAATGTCTCATCATAGTAATTTTTTGAATATATCAAGTTAAGAAAATGGCCTCAGAAGCACTATGGTCATGGCGTGAAAATCACATATTTCATGACAAGTTAGTCATGATTTTCATCATATGACCAGTCATTCGTTATACAGCTAGGTTATGCCAAAGCAATTTTGGTATAAATACCATTAGCGATACGGCCAGGAGAGCACAAAGTCGTAGGCGGCTAGATAGATAGATACGCTCAAAGTCGCCGAACTTCGCTAAAAAATGCTTCGCATTTAAAATACCAGCAGGTAGCCTCAGTCCGGTTTAAATAGTGCAAGTGAGAAATCAATAAACGAACAGGCGCTGTCCGAAGTGGAAGATTCCTCCACAAGCAGCAACGATACGGGTGTGAATGTAACAAATATCTTGACAGCCTAAATACTTAGTCTAACGAAAGAGCTGGAAGTTGGAGAGGCCGGAGTAGTCGGTCCGGCGGAAATCCGATAAGGAGAACCAGGAGCGGCTAATTTATTATCTACTCTTGAAACAGAGCAGACTTACTTTCATTGTGCATGTGACCTTGAATTTTTATTTCTGAGCTGTCTGTTTGATGTCGCGCTCAAAGGTCCCACCACGCTAGTTTTCTTCTCCTGATTAGGCATTCAGCAAAAGGAGCGAGATGCTTAAAATAAAATCACAGGAAACACATTTCTTTTTGAAACAGCGCTCAAAATGAAAGACAGAGAAGAAGAGTAACAAACACGACCACTGAAGTGATAGAAGAAAGAAAGAGAAGTCTTTTAAATTCGAAGCATTTCTTAGCGAACTTCGGCGACTTGAGCGTATCTATCTATCTATCTATCTATCTATCTATCTATCTATCTATCTATCTATCTATCTATCTATCTATCTATCTGTCTATCTATCTATCTATCTATCCATCTATCTATCTATCTATCTATCTATCTATCTATCTATCTATCTATCTATCTATCTATCTATCTATCTATCTATCTATCTAGCCGCCTACGACTTTCTGCTCTCCTGGCCGTGCTCTTTTCTCTTTGTCTCTTTCCTCTCTCTCATCTTTATGCTCCCCGTTCCCATTCCCCCCAGCATAGGGTAGCCAAGCGGGCATGTGCATGGTTAACCTCCCTGCCTTCTCTCTTGTTTTTCTCCTCCGCCTCCTGGCCGTATCGTTAATGGGCATTTATACCAAAATTGGTATGGAATAACATGACTGTATGACAAACATGAATGGTCATATGAAACATGACTGGTCATATCATGAAAATTATGACTAACTTGTCATGAAAACTATAATTTACACGCCATGGCCATAGTGCTCCTGAGGCCGTTTTCTTAACTTGATATATCCAAAAATTGGCATGATGAGACATTTGTGCATGACCAACATAAATGACAGGTGGTAATATGAAAATCATGACCTGCATGTCATGTACAACATGATTTACCTGCCGCGCTCATGGCGCGCTGACAACCGTTTCGCTAGCTTGATATACACCAAATTTGGTATTGCTTGACGTGACTGTATGACGAACCTAAATGCCAAGTGGTAATATGCAAAACATGACATGTCATGTGCAACATGACTTGCATGCCACACTCATGGTACTCCCGTGGCCGTTTCGCTAGCTTGATATACACCAAATTTGGTATTGAGGGACGTGACTGTATGACGAGCATAAATGGCAGGTGGTAACATGAAAATCATGACCTACATGTCATGTACAACATGATTTACATGCCACGCTCATGGCGCGCTGACGGCCGCTTCGCTTGCTTGATATACACCAAATTTGGTATTGAGTGACGTGACTGTATGACGAACATAAATGCCAAGCGTTAATATGGAAATCGTGACATGTCTTGTGCAACATCACTTGCATGCCACGCTCATGACACTCTCGTAGCCGTTAGCTTGATATACACCAAACTTCGTATTGAGCGACGTGACTGTATGACGAGCATAAATGACAAGTGGTAATATGGAAACCGTGACATGTCATGTGCAACATGACTTGCATGCCACACTCATAGTACTCCCGTGGCCGTTTCGCTAGCTTGATGTACACCAAATTTGGTATTCAGCGACGTGATAGTATGACGAAGATCAATGACAAGTGGTAATATGCAAATCATGGCATGTCATATGCAAGATGACTTGCATGCCACGCTCATGACACTTGTGGCCGTTTCGGCAGCTTGATATACGCCTAACTTTTAAGGTGAAACCCTTTAATGTATCATGCTCGCGTCCGTCCTTCCGGTCGTCCCTCCAGCCGTGCCCTGGCATGTTGCCAGGTGGGCGCCGGGGCGCGCAAACGGACGCCCGGTCGCGTTGGACTCTACAGCGATCGCGCTTTGCTTGCGTATCGTCGCTGTGCCCATAGTCTCTAATCATGCAAGGAGGGAGACGAGCGCATCACGTTCCGTTCTGACTGACCCCATCTCAGTGGGCACAGGCGTTCGAGGAACACACTTTGGAATTGACAAAGTGTCCGTCAATTCAAACGATGGAACGCGGATGGCGTCTGCAGGATGCGCAGAGCGCGAGAATACGAACGCATGCGAAAAGGAGGCAGATTGGTCGCGCGTCTCGCTGCGATTCGAGGTAAAAAATTAAGCGAACATAAGTGGTAGGTGGTAACATAAAAATCCTGGCATTCATGTTATCTACAATGCCATATACATGTCACGCTCATGGTGCGCTTGCGTCCAGTTCGCTAGCTTCATATACACCAAAATTGGTATTGCGGGATGTGACGATATATCGAACATAAGTGGCAGGTGGTAACATGAATTGCCATTTAGATGTCAAGCTCATGGTGCGCTTGCGTCCAGTTCGCTAGCTTGATATACACCAAAATTTGTATTGCGTGGACGTGACTGTATGACGAACACAAATGACAGGTCCTGACAGGTCCTAACATGTAAATAATGACATGCATATTATGTACAGCATGATTTCCTCCTTGCTGGCTTCTTCGCATTACATCGATTCCCACAGTGCGTGGGATCTGCCGGTTTTTTTCTGTGTCTTCCGTCTTTTGCACTGTTTCGAAATGAAGACAAACCAACTCTCCTAACTCTCACTTTTGCTACAACATATTTCGCACGCACTTTTCAAGTGTCACGTGAAACAGCTAGAAACGCATCTTCACAAGAGCAAAGGACGACATCGGTTGGTAGTATTGCCTGCGACGGCAATCAGCATGATCCAAATATTTGTATCAGATATTTTTGACGGTTATAGTGCCACGCATGCTAAGATTGAATTTAAAAATTTTTCTGCAGTGAGTAGAAACTGTGAAAAAAAACGAACAAGTGTCGAAGCCCTACCATGCGCAATGTTCAGTGTCAATGACCTTTTTTAGAATGTATACAGATGACTTACCTACGCTAGTTGTAGGTAGATAACTGTTTACGTACGCTGGCAGTGCGAGACTTTCATGTGCAGATGAACATTTTGCCACGTGCGTTTCTTTTTGTATTAGGGGCGAAGCTCCTTAGGGTGTGGGTCGTTCCCTCCTCCGTTTGTATGTAGTATGTATGTAGTCACCTCTAGTTTATGAATTGCTCAATAGATGGCGTTCTGTGTATATGTCCTTGGAAATAATATCACTAGATGGCGTTAGTGGTTCCACTAACGTGGGTTAGTTATTACCGCTAGAGGAGATATAATAAAAGGGGCTTGCTCTTGGCGCGCTTTCTCTTTCGCTCGGAGTCGCCCCACTCATCATCATTCACCTCGTGGATGGCGCTGTTATAATTGGGATCGTCGGGCCGACGCGGTACTCGGAGTCGAGCACCGGAGGTGGACTCCATCGTAATCAACGGTGAGGTGAACTCAGGCACAACCCAAAGCCAAGGACGCGTGGCTTTCAGAACTCACAGCAGCGTTCTGTGGCGATGCATGCGGAGGCGAGGCGTTGCGTCGAGCACTGGAGTGGACTTCGGCGTCTGAGTAGGTGGCATCGTCTTCCTCTGTCGTGGAACGCGAACTGGCGTTGTCGCTGAGGCTGGGAGCGACCCGGAACACAAGTCGGCGACGCTCGTGCCCAGCTCACGATCGAACACCGGCAATGTACGGGGGGGATTCACGGTTACCCCGAATGATCCCTCCGATCTTCGCCCACTCACCATCATTCACTTCGTGGATATGCTGTGATTTTTTTTCATATAATCGACCAGCTACACGTGAAACCACTAACTTGCCCTCGCCTCGCCGGCATATCGAACATTAAGAATTATATTAGTTTGTTCTGATAAGCTTCAGCACGCAACGTGAACTGTTGGGTTTATTAAGGTGAAAGCCTTTAATATCTCATGCTCACGTCCGTCCGGCGTCCGTCCGTCCGTCCGTGTCCATCCATCCGTCCACCCGTGTCCGTCCGTCCGTGCTCATCCGTCCTTCCACCCATGTCCGTCCGTCCGTGCCCGTCCGTCCGTCTGTCTGTCCGTCCGTGTCCCCGTCTGCCCCTGGCATCTCAACATCTCGCCCACCAGCCGCCACTCTATCGCCGTCACCAGCCAGCCCACGTCAACTCGACCAATCAAGGATCCGTGTTTTGGTCAGACTGAACTCGGGGTCTTCTCCGCTCGGCCGCTCAGCCGCGTTAGATCTAGACTATCTAGTTTAGATCATTGAACTTACGTTTTGGTTGTAATTAGGAGTGGTTTACCGTGTGCAGTGAACTTCTTACTAAGTGTAATTTTGTGTACATATATAGTTTTCACTTTAATTCTGTATTAAATGTTTCGTGTGTTGGTTTGTTAAACCAACTGCTCTGTCAATAAGACTCTCGGTGGCTCAGCCATAGAGGGCCGTCACGTACCAAAAGAAGAATTTGCATCACAACACCCAAGGTGCACGTCTGCTTCTTGAATACTTCTCGTAGAAGTTTCGTAGCTTTTAAGGCGAAAGCCTTTAATGTCTCATGCTCACGTCCGTCCGGCACCCGTCCGTCCGTCCGTCCGTCTATGTCCTTCCTTTCGTGTCCGTCCATCCGTCCGTTTGTCCGTCCGTTCGTGTCCATCCATGCGTGTCCGTCCGTTCGTGTCCATCCATCCGTGTCCGTCCGTCCGTGTCCGTCGATCCGTCCGTCAGTGTCCGTCCGTCCGTCCGTCTGTCTCTGTCTGTCTGTCTGTCTGTCCATGCCGTCCGTCCGTCCGAGCCCTGGCAATGGAGCCAGGTGGCCGCCGAGGGGTGCGCAAAAGGACGCCGGTCGCGTCGGACTCTACAGCGCCCGCGCTTTGCTTGCGTAGCGTCGCTGTGCCAAGCGTTTGGAATCATTCTGACCGACGCCGTCTCAATGGACACAGGCGTTCGTGGAACACGCTTTGGAATTTACAAAGGGTCCGTCAATTTAAGCGCTGGAACACGGATGACGTTTGCACGATGCGCAAAGCGCGAGAAAATACGAACGCATGCGAACGGAGGAAGATTACTATCGCGTCTCGGTGCGACTCGCGGTAAAAAAATTAAACAAGAATACACGCACACATTCGGTTTGTGTGTTATCCCACTCAGAGTGTAAAAGAAAAAAAGAGGCATGGTATAGTCAGTCGAATGACCACACGCTTTCGCCGTACACACTTTGGAATGTACAAAGTGTCCTTCAGTTTTTTTAGACCAACGCGGCCATGAACGATAAACCTGGAATCTTCGATGCCACATGTGTACATGTCATATCTGTAAATGTTAATGTCAACAACATAATTTCGAAAGCTCATTGTATTCATAAGATCGCAGTAGCCGGCTTGTCAAGAAACGGTCACCAAAACGTTTTATGGCATTAAGATCACGATAGAGCCATCCATTGCGTATATCTGTACTTTAATACACAAGTTTCAGAGCATTATTTGTGATGCTGTAAACATTATTTTGTAATAATTTAGCAATGCTTTTCTATCGAAAAAAAAGAAAGAGCGCGTGATGCCACAAACTCGTACAAAGCTTTTACACTGTGGGAATCGAGCGCGCCCTCCCCATTGGCGCCTCGTTCCCCAGCTAGCGCGAGTGCTGGCCCCGTGCTCCTCGAGCGCCGGGAACATGGCCACCGTGGTTTCGCCGTCAGGCCTTTTGTCTGGTGCAAGCCACGCGTCGGCCTTCCCTGCACGGAGACACGTTGTCCGAACATGCCCGGACAATGCCTTCCCCCTCGCATCACGCTAGCACACGTGACGGTGCTTCGCCGATCGTCATTGGCCGCCCGTGACAGCCCCCTCCCCCCCCTGAGCTTGCTTCCGCGCGGCGCTCGCGCACCGTGGCAGATGCTCACAGGCCTGCACGTGAGGTTGACGCGCTGCTTGAGCAGGCGGCTTCTCGTACATGCGCTCGGCTGCTGCCCTTTGTGTGATAGCCGTAGCGCCTGCCGGCAAGCGTTCACTCGGTCGGTTTTGCGGAGTTACCCAAACGGTCCGCAATCCCGTGATTGTCGCACTGTGCTGTATCTTGCGTTAATAAACCCGTGTTTGTTGACGACCTGCCTCGAGTGCCATCTCTGCGCCGTGTCGGTGAGTCGACGAACCCGGCCGTAGCGTCTTTGTGCGCGACGGCAGTGGAGAACGTCGCGTCCATTCCCGGTCGCTTCGTAGGGTTAGCTTGTGTAGCAAACATATCTCCACATTACTGGCGCCCAACGTGGGGCATGGCTTCAGAGCAGACCCCCCTTGAGGCGCTCATTCCTGCTCAATCCCGTGGCGACGGACTTGATCTCGTTCGATGCGGACGAACCCGACAGCACGATATATGGTCGCCTCGGCGGCCCTCTGCTTTCGGTTACCGGGAGAGATCCCTTCTTTGGGGCCCCCTATGGTTATACTAACCGCTCGAATGTGGAGTACAGTCCTAGCCAAGCCAGTTGCGGGCTTTCTCAGCTGTTTGAGACGCACGCGGTGCACGCGCTTACGGGCCCCTCCAATGCGTCGTCTCCGCTCGCTGGCCTTCCCTTGTCAGCAGCGCAGTTGACTGCCCAACCCGCCACACCCGAGCCTTCCTTCCTAGGCCACTTAGGTGTCGGCATGCACGCGCTCACTGATCCACCTTGGTCACGGGCGCAAAGGGTTGACGATGTTGTCCGCGAGCCAGCTCGCTTTACCGACAACGTCGCCGCGTTTGCCGACGCTCGCATGCCTCAGACTCGCGTAGGCAGCACTTTAGACGGACGGGAGCCACCGTGCTCCGCCGTCGATCCGTTTGCCTATCGCGTGAGGCCTCATGCACCCGTCGGTGCGGCAACAACCCCACCCTCCATGCCGTTTACTGGCCCTGTCCGGTCTGACGTGCATGCCGGAAAACAGGCGCGCGACCCTGTCACGGCCGCGCCTGCGTCGGAGCAATCGCTGCACGCAACTGCGGCGCAGCTCCTAAACGTCCTGTTGGAAGCGGCGCGCTAGCAGCCTTGTGCTTTAAAGGGGAGACCCCGAGTCCCCTCAGCCAAGCACGCCGAGTAGCCTAAGGGTACCTCTGCCTGAGTACAGCGGTTATTCGGACCGCATTAGTGCCACGGAGTACCTCGAGGCGCTGCATCGCTATCAGCAGGCCATGCGGCTGAACGACAGCGTAATGCTAGGCAGTGTGTTGCCTGTATCGCTGACAGCCCAAGCGGCACGGTGGTACCGACTCGTCGGCCACCAAGCTCGTTCGATGGAGGAGTTTAGGGCGCTATTCCGTAGCGAATTCCTTCCGCCTGACTATGAGCGCCGCATGCGTCGCGAGCTAGAGCTTCGAACGCAACATCCCGACGAATCTCTTCTCGAGTACGTCCGGACTTTGCAGGAGCTCTACCTCCTTGCCGACCCTACGACATCAGACGCTGAGAAGTTGGAGCGAGCCATTCGCCAGGCACATCCAACCTTCGGCGCTTACCTTCAGAGCACCCGTTATCGTAACCTGAACGAGCTGGCCTCCGATGCGAAGCGTATTCAGGGCGACATATTCGCGGCGAGAGCCTACCGCCCACCGCCGTCCGCTTCTCTCGAGCCTCGTTGTGCGTGGGCTGGTGGTGACTTGTCACCCCGTAGTCTCCTGAGTCACGAGGTGGCCTCGGCCGCGAGAGAACAACGAGACGCGCCCGCCGTGTCGGACCGCGCTCTCGACCCGTACTCGTACGCCCGGGCGTGGCCCTTTGCCCTGCAGGGCGAACGAGAACGGGACCCCCGTGCCCCAATGCACGAGGGGAGATCTGATCGCGAAGCCCCCACTGCGGCTAGCGAACGGAGAACTCCCGGCTCTCACGAATCACCAAAATCACCCACTGATGGCGGAAAAGGCGTCGTCTGCTACCGTTGCCATGAGCGCGGCCACACCGCGCGAACATGCAACGCGCCCCAACCGACGCAAGGGCCTGCTCGCCCGTCGGGAAACGGGGCGAGCCGTCGGTGAGCTCCCCTCGCCGGCGGCTACAGCAGTAAGAGAGCACGGGGGTGTAACCCAACCTCTGGCACCGATGGCGTGTCGCGCTGGAAATGACTTTCCAGCCACGCCGGCGCCGTTCATCGCCCTTACGATCGCTGGTCGAGAGTTTGCGGCGTTGCTGGATAGCGGGGCTTCGATCTCGTTGTTCGGCGAAGAGGTTTTGGCTCATTTGCGCGACCGCTCTGTCCGCATTCGAGCTTGCGACACTGCCTTCCATCTTGCCAGCGGTACCGCCACTTCGTGCGGCGCTGCGCGGTTGGTTGTGCGCTGGGAGAATCGCGCGCGCCGACAGCGCTTTGTGCATCGCCCTGGTCTTTCCGTGCCTGTGATTCTCGGTCGCGACTTTCTCGCGCGCACAGGTATCGTGATTGACGTCGCAAGCGGAGGCTACAGAGACGGCCCTTCCGGCGCTCTACGGCCATTCGCTACACCTCCCGTGGTCACGGCTGCCCTTAAGTCGCCGGACGTAACGAGAGAGCAGGAGGAGGGGAGACAAAGCGTAGCTCCCTCGGCTCGTGTTCCTCACTCCGACGCCAAGACTGGCCCTTTGGTCGGCGCGGCGGAAAACCGTCCGTGCCTACCGCTTTCTCTCGAGCATAGCGCTACCGCGGTGAACGAGGTCTCGGCTACGCCGGTGACCACCCCGGTAAGCAGCAGCTAGGATCGCTCGCTGCCGCCTTTGCGTGACAGCTTGTCGAAACGTGAGAAGGCGCGCCTGTCGTCATTGTTGACTCGTTTCAGTGACATGTTCAGCGAACGACCGGGTTGCACCTCTCTCGTGAGGCACCGGATTGACACAGGCGATGCACAACCGTGGAAATGCAATCCTCGCCCCGTCAGTGTGGCCAAGAGGAAAGCAGTCGACCAGGCATTGGATGAGTTGATTGAGACCGGAGTTGTCCAAGGCTGAAACAGTCCCTGGGCTTCACCGGTGGTAATGGTCCCCAAAAAAGACGGCTCCTTTCGTCTCTGTGTGGACTACCGCCGGCTGAACGAGGTCACGAGGAAGGATGCTTATCCTATGCCTAACGTTGACTCAATCGTGGCTGCTCTAGGCGGTGCATGCTATTTCAGCGCCTTGGATGCTAGCCGCGGTTACCTGCAGGTTCAGATGGAGCCGGCTGACGCGGAGAAAACTGCGTTCACCTCTCACAGAGGCCTGTACGAGTTTACCCGCATGCCGTTTGGCTGTTCTGGAGCTGCAGCTACGTTGCAGAGACTGATTGACCGCATTCTTGGGGATGCTAAATGGCAATTCGCCATGGCATAACTCGATGATATCGTCATCTTCTCTCGAACGTTCGAGCAGCACCTCCGCCACTTGGAGGAAGTCCTTGAGAGGTTGCGTGCCGCCGGGTTGACTCTGAACCCGAAGAAAGCTCAAATAGCTGAGACTCGCATTTCACTATTGGGCTTTACCATCGAGAGCGGTCGCGTTCTGCCGTGCAAGGAGAAGGTACAGGCCATTGTGGAGTACCCGACGCCGGCGAACATTCAGGGCCTGAGGCGCTTTTTGGGCATGGTGAACTACTACAGATAGTTCATCCCAAACTGCGCGGACCTCCAAGCGCCCTCGACTGCTCTGTTGAAAAAGTCGGCACGATGGAGTTGGGGCCCAGAGCAAGAGCGAGCCTTTAAGGCGCTCTCCGAAGCTGTAGTGGCCACAGCCGATCTGAAGCTGCCCGACCTCAACAGGGAGTTCGTTGTCCAGGCGGACGCGAGCGACCTGGGTCTCGGGGCGGTGCTGCTTCAGGAGCACGACGGCGTCCTCCGGCCAGTCGCCTTTGCGAGCCGGTCACTCAATGCCGCCGAGCGCAACTACAGCGTGACTCAAAGGGAGTGTCTCGCTATAGTTTTTGCTCTCCGGAAGTTCGACTGCTACGTCGACGGTGTGCCATTCGTGGTGGAAACGGACCACATGGCACTCACCTGGCTTAAGCGCTTGCGCGAGCCCTCGGGCCGCCTCGCGCGCTGGGCGTTGACATTGCAGCGGTACAACATCGTTGTGCGCTACCGGAAAGGGAGTTCAAACGTCGTGGCTGACGCCTTGTCGCGTGCCCCCGTTTTGGCGTCTTCCACTTGTGTCCGCCACTCCCGAGAGCAGTCGCACCTAGTAGACCCCGGGGCCTCTGGCTCCAAGAGGTCGAAAGGCGCGCAACCCGACGGCGAAGCCACTTTCGAGTCGATTGCCTCGGGTGAAGACGCGTACCTGGTAGACCATTTCACGTCCGACGGTATCGTCTTCAGCAGAGAGGACCTACTCAAGGCACAGCAGGACGATCCGTTTTGTCAGCAAATTGTTGACGGGCTCAATGAGCTGAGCTCCCAAGAGGAGCGTGGCGGTCAACCCGCCGGGCGCAAACGGACAGCTGGTATTGCTGTCGGCGCCGAGTGCCGTATGCACACTGGTATTGCTGCGGGCACGTTGGATTCATACCTGCTTGATGCTGATGGTGTTCTCCTGCGCTATGTCCCATCTGAAGAAGCTCCCCAGGAGTCTTTCAAGGTGGTGATACCTCGCAGTCTAAGGAAAACCACCCTCGGCTATTTCCACGACTCGCGGTTGGCCGGACATGCGAGTGGCCTTAAGACTTCAAAAGTTGTGCCGATCTGCTACCTGACCTGGCATGAAGCGGGATGCCCTTCACTACGCCCGCTCATGCCGCGTGTGCCAATGCGTGAAGCCTCGTGGGGGCAAGCCTCCCGGGCTCATGCAGCCGATCGCCAGCCAAGAACCCTGGCGAGTCGCGGCCTGTGACATTATGGGACCCTTCCCAAGAAGCCGGAGAGGCCATGTTTTTCTCCTGGCAGTCACAGATCACTTCACGAAGTGGGTCGAGTTGTTTCCCCTTCGGAAGTTAACGGCACGCACAATCTGGGACAAGTTGACCGAGGTCTTCACCCGCTTTGGCTTTTCGGCGGAGTTGGTCACGGACGATGCGTCCTATTTCACGGCCAAGGTGTTTGTGGATGCGTGTGTTGCCTTGCGCATTGAGCACCGCAAAACAACCACATATCACCCACAGGCCAACCCGATTGAGCCGGAACCTCAAGCCCTTGCTGACAGCCTTTGCGCAGCAACACAGGGATTGGGATGCCTGTCTTAACGAGATAGGCTTCTTGCGGTCTGCGGTGAACCGTTCGACAGGGCACACGCCCGCTTTCCTAAACTTCGGGAGAGAGTTGCCTAACCCCATGGACCGCGTTCTGCGGGGCGGCAGCGGGGCGTGCGCCGCGAAAGCCGGCCCGTCTGGCTATGCGGCGGAACTGCGCTCACGGATGGACGCAGCCCTCGACCTGGCGCGTTCCAACTTGGCAAAAGCGCGAGCTGGACAGAAGGCTCAATACGACCGGTCGCATCGTGACGTGCACTACGATGTCGGCGATCTCGTCCTCAGACGCAACCACGCCTTGAGTGACGCCGCCAAAGGCATCTCGGCCTCCCCTGTCGGCCAAGTGGTTGGGCCCATACCGAGTGCAGACCAAAGTGTCGCCTCTGGTGTACAAGCTGGCTGACTCCCAAGGGAGACAAGTCGGCGGTCCAGTTAACGTCTCCGACCTCAAACCTTTCGTTGCCCGTAGCAACGACTTGGGAGGGGGAGGCGGTCACCGAACCGCAGGAAAACCGTGAAAAGGCTGGCCCAAGCCACGCCCCCGGTACAACCTGCGGAAACGCACTTAAGGAACCTTTCTCCTACTAGCAGGTAGCTGGACTTTATTCCATGCCACGTTAGTGGAAGGAGAATAATTGCTAAGGTGCGCAGACACACGTCTGAAAGTGGTAGAAGGCCCTCTTGGTCGAAAATACCCACTGATATGTTTTCAAGCCTTACCCTGGCAAGCGCCCCTTTGTTGGGCAGCACAGTCAGGCAGGCACCTTTTTGGCAAGCCGGCTAATAATTTAGCAATGCTTTTCTATCGAAAAAAAAAGAAAGAGCGCGTGATGTCACAAACTCGTACAAAGCTTTTACACTGTGGCAATCGAGCGCGCCCTCCCCTTTGGCGCCTCGTTCCCCAGCTAGCGCGAGTGCTGGCCCCGTGCTCCTCGAGCGCCGGGAACATGGCCACCGTGGTTTCGCCGTCAGGCCTTTTGTCTGGTGCAAGCCGCGCGTCGGTCTTCCCTGCACGGAGACATGTTGTCCGAACATGCCCGGACAATGCCTTCCCCTCGCATCACGCTAGCACACGTGACGGTGCTTCGCCGATCGTCATTGGCCGCCCGTGACAGCCCCCTCCCCCCTGAGCTTGCTTCCGCCCGGCGCTCGCGCGCCGTGGCAGATGCTCACAGGCCTGCACGAGAGGTTGACGCGCTGCTTGAGCAGGCGGCTTCTCGTACATGCGCTCGGCTGCTGCCCTTTGTGTGATAGCCGTAGCGCCTGCCGGCAAGCGTTCACTCGGTCGGTTTTGCGGACTTACCCTAACGGTCCGCAATCCCGTGATTGTCGCACTGTGCTGTATCTTGGGTTAATAAAGCCGTGTTTGTTGACGACCTGCCTCGAGTGCCATCTCTGCGCCGTGTCGTTGAGTCGACGAACCCGGCCGTAGCGTCTTTGTGCGCGACGGCAGTGGATAACGTCGCGTCCCTTCCCGGTCGCTTCGTAGGGTAAACTTGTGTAGCAAACCTATCTCCACAACACCTGACCTGCATTTTAGGAATTAGGCTATTATAGTGCGTTATTTCGCTTTAGCATCATAAAACTTCGCCCGAAAAGAATACTTGATCACGGTTCACTCCTGAGAAAAAAAATGGCCCCACCTGCCCGAAGGGAATCCTGAGGAAATGCGAATGCATTTCGCGCGCGCTTCACTCCATTTATATATGGTGGTTGTGGTTCGAAGAAGGAAAAGGCGCCTAATTTCTGCAGCCCGGTCGGGAGCACGGCGCAGCGGCTTTTGTTTTCGTTTTTTTGTGTTTTTATTTTTTTTCTTTTTTTAAATTTTTTTCATATATAGCTCCGCCGAGCTCCCGCGATGCGAGCGCCCTCACGCGTCAGAGCACGCTCCTCCTCTCCACTCACTCTCCGCTACTCCGCGCGCGCCCGCAGCTGTTGCTATGGGAGAGGGAGTGAGAGCGGAGAGAAAAACACCTGCTGCGGACAACGCCAACGCCGCACAATGCCGGATGCCTGACATAGCCCGACTATGAAATGCATTCGCATTTAAAAGTCACAGTTTCGCCGCTAGGGCGAAGCAATGAATGCGGTAGCAAGGCATTGGGATGTCACACGAAGATCGACGAGTGGCTCGATACTTGCAGCTTACCACCGAAGCACAAAGAAGGACGCTCGAAAAGGGCGCGCAGGTATGCACAGGAGAAGCGCGAACTAAAACTATCACTGTTGTCACGCCTTTGTGTTTGACCAACGCGCTGCAAGTGTCGACAACGCGGAACCCAGCGCCCTTAGGTACTTCTATTTCTTTTAAAGTTCGGCGTGTCAAATCACCTCTCGGCGTCTCTTGTCACGTAGTGGCGTGGCAGGAGACGCTGAGGGGTGATTTGGAGACGCTCCACATCCGGAGCGGGTACAGAATGGGGCCCCTATTTAGTGCGCATCTGAAGAAAAATTTCCATAATGAAAGAAAATGCGGGAGTGTTGCGTGATAGAAACCGCGCTCCAGCTCCTGCGAGATCTTCATACCGCCAGCGGTAAATGGTGTCTATAAATAGCTTGCCGTTATTATGCCGGCGCATGCATGGCGTGTGGCTAAGTGGTCTAACACTGCACGCTGCGGAGCGAGGGGTCGCTAATTTGAATCATAGGTCAGGTGCGATGGAATTTTTTTCTCCTGATTTATTTTTCTTTATGCCTTTTTTCCTATATATACATACATATTGTAGTCATCTATTATGCACTTCATCCTCATCTGAGCAGCAATCAATCATCATCAACTGTTCGGCTGAGAATCATCATCGTTCTTGGGTGTGCGCTTCATCATCGGATCCGTGGCGCTGGTTCGCTCCAGAATTCGCGTCCAAATAAACGCCGTTACAACCAAGTCGTCATATCCGGAGCATGACGGCGACGGCAACGGCAAAAATTAGCCGAGGGTGTTGATATAATTTCTATCGTAATAAAACAATTAGAGTACGCGGAAACATGG
>JALIZH010028022.1:0-13558 GCA_030522465.1 Rhipicephalus appendiculatus
CGTGATGTGACTGTATGACGAACATATATGACAGGTGGTAACGTGAATATAACGACATGCATGTCATGTGGACCATCACTTACATGCGCCGCTCAAGGTGAGCTCCAGGTCGTTTCGCTCGCTTGATATACACCAAAATTTATGTTGTATGACGTCACTGTATGACGAACATACAGGGTGTTTCAAGAAATGTGTCCACTATTTTTAAAAAATCAGGAAAATGCGGTATTTGCTCTCTGTCTACATAATTGCTTTTTCCGTAGCGGCAGGCATCTTAAGATGGTTGAAGACATGCTTTGGGGTAGTAATTAAGAAAGTTAACCTAATGAACTTTTTAATTAGTGGAGTTAGGTGGTTTAGTCCCATGGGAGAATTGAAGTCCTTCATGCGAAGAACCCATTTCAGCTTTGAGACTTCGAAAAAGCCGCCTCTATTAATTATTGTGGTGTAATGAAATTCAGGCAAATTCAATGGTGAAACCAAAACCAAAGCACCGATGAGCGCAACTGCCATATTCGTCTGAGACGTCCACAATGAGTGAACGTCATTATATCAACCATCAAATGACTTCTTGTTGTGAGTGTGTGGGCTGTGCTTGCAGTAGTAGCACACATGACGCACATGCGTTAACGAACGGGGAGGAATTGCACCTCTGTAACCGTTGTCTCGAACAGTGACGTCATTCTAGTCGTCTGCTTGTTGCGCTCATCGGTGCTTGGGTTTCGGTTTCGCCATTGAATTTGCCTGAATTTCATTACGCCACAATAATTAATAGAGGCCGCTTTTTCGAAATCTCAATGCTGAAATGGGTTCTTCGCATGAAGGACTTCAATTCTCCTATTGGACTTAACCACCTAACTCCGCTAATTAAAAAGTTAATTAATTTAACTTTCTTAATTACTGTCCCAAATCATGTCCTCAACCATCTTAAGATGCCTGGCGCTACAGAAAAAGCGATTGTGAAGACAGCGAGCAAATACCGCATTTTGCTGATTTTTTATTAAAAATAGTGGACACATTTCTTGAAACACCCTGTATGTCACAGGTGGTTACAGGAAAATAATTACATGCATGTTATGCATGTCATGACACGCTCACGGTACGCTCGCTCCCGTTTCAATCACGTGATTATACATTAAAACTGGTATTGCGCGACGTGACTGTATAACAAGCATATATGACGGATGGTAACATGAAAATAATTCATGGTATGTCATGCATGGCATGATTGACATGCCACGCTCATGGTGAGCTCGCGGTCGTTTCGCTTGCTGGATATACACCAAAATTGGTGTTCCGCGACGTGAATGTATGAACAACATACATGACCGTTGGTAACTCAAAATATTGACATGCATGCCATGCTTACAATGATTTACATGCCACGCTCATGGTGAGCTCGCGGCCGTTTCGCTAGATTGATATGCACAAGAATGGTATTGCGCAGCGCAACTGTATGAGGATCATATATGATAGGTGGTAACATGAAAATATCGACATGCATGTCATGTACGCCGTGACTTACATGTATGACGCTCCATGCTGGCTGCTTCGCATTACATCGATTCCCCCGGCGCGTGGCATCTGCCGGATTTTAGATGCGAAGCATCTCATGATCGGGGCTATGTCCGCCCCTCCCGCGTCCCGCGTCCGGCCACTTTCATGAAGTAGGGAAGCACCCATTATGCGAACCAGAACACTGTAGTAATATGAAGGCCGCCAACCACTACCACAGTCATCAGAGTCATGGCCGAGAGCACAGAGAGGCTGCTTAGCAATGGCTAGGCAGGTGTCGCCCAGGTTGATCCCATTCCTGGATCTTGCTTGCATGTGTTTGGAGGGGGCTTTGTGTCCCACGTCCCACACCACTACAGCGCATGCGCGTCCTCTCCTACTCTCTCTCTCCTCTCCTACGCTCACCCCCCTTTCTCTCCTCTAGGAATCCTCTACTCTACGGAGCGGTGCCCACGTCCCACATCCCCACAACGCGTCCTCTCCCCCTCTCTCCTCTAGGAATCCTATACTCTACGGAGCGGCTCCGGCGTCCCACATCCCCAGAGCGCATGCACGTCCTCTCCCCCTCTCTCCTCTAGGAATCCTCTACTCTATGGAGCGGCTCCCGCGTCCCACAGCGCATGCACGTCCCCTCTCTCTCTTCTCCTACGCCCCCCCCCCCCCCCGTTCTCTCCTCGAGGAATCCTCTACGGAGCGGCGCGCACGACAGGTGGTGCGACAGCTGCCTACTCCGCTGGGGGCGCCACGGTAGTTCCGCGGTATGAAAATGACGGAGCGCACGCGCTTGATTCTCTCTCCTGTGCAGCGCCGCGATGAGCGCCCGGACCACTGCAGTGAAACGAGAGCGGCGACGTTCCTCCCGCTCAAGCTAATTATCTCCCCGCTGCTTCGCATCCACACATGTTTCCCTTTAGCGGGAGATGGGGAAGTTTTTTCTTAGATGCGAAGCATATCTTATGCTCGGGGCTCTTTCCGTCCCTCCCGCGTCCTCCGTCCCGCGTCCTCCGTCCCGCGTCCCGTGTCCCGCGTCCCGCGTCCGGCCACTTTCATGAAGTAGGGAAGCACCCATTATGCGAACTAGAACACTGTAGTAATATGAAGGCCGTCAACCCTACTACAATCATCTGAGTCATGACTGAGAGCGCAGAGAGGCTGCTTAGTAATGGCTAGGCAGGTGGTGTCTGTCGCCCAGGTTGACCCCATTCCTTGAGTCATGGCCCAGAGCACAGAGAGGCTGCTTAGCAATGGCTAGGCAGGTGGTGTCTGTCGCCCAGGTTGACCCCATTCCTTGATCTTGCTTGCATGTGTTTGGAGGGGGCTTAGTCCGTCCCTCCTTCCCGCGTCCCACAGCGCATGCGCGTCCCCTCCCCCTCTCTCTCCTATGCTCACCCCCCTTTTCTCCTCTAGGAATCATCTACTCTATGGAGCGGCATGCGCGTCCTCTCCCCCCTCTCTCCTCCAGGAATCCTCTACTCTACGGAGCGGCTCCGGCGTCCCACACCCCCACAGCGCATGCACGTCCCCTCCTCCTCTCCTACGGTCCCCCCCCCCCCCGTCCTTTCCTCTGGGAATCCTGTACGGAGCGGCACGCACGACAGGTGGTGTGACAGCTGCATACTCCGTTGGGGGGCGCCACGGTAGTTCCACGGTATGAAAATGACGGAGAGCGCGCGCCTCGTTCTCTCTCCTGTGCAGCGCCGCGATGAGCGCCCGGACCGCTGCCGTGAAATGAGAGCGGCCACGTTCCTCCCGCTCAAGCTAATTATCTCCCCGCTGCTTAGCATCCACACATGGTTCCCTTTAGCGGGAGATGGGGAATTTTTTTTTCTTAACTTTTTCTTTTGTAACAACGAAGCTGCTCAAGCTGTTGGTAACTTGTGCTCCGTCGTCCAAACTCCTCGAGTGGGTATGCGCCACATGAATTGGGCAAGCCCCACTACCATGTACAGCAGGTGCGAGTGTCAAGTACTCGTGAAAAAGAGAGAGAAAGAAAGAGCAAGAGAAAAACAGAGAAATCAAGGGAATAAAGACAAAAAAAATGAAAAGACACAATAACATAGACAGACACAAGCAGAGACAAAGAAAGAAGAAGCGATAAAAAGAGAGAGAAAAAGAGAAAGAAAAAGAAAGAATTAAAAAGAGTGGGAAATGAAGTAATATAACGTAACAGATAAAAAAAAAGAGATACAAGAAACAGAGAGAACGAGAAAGAAAGACAAAAATCATTAGAAACAAGGAAGGCCGCCTAACTGCGCTCTTTCTTCGGGCTTGGGAGCACTAGCGCGAAGCTGCCATACCATATTTTTTTTCTTCTGATACCCCTCAGTAAAAAAGTGCTGATTTCCTCCAACTTTTAACACAGACGTTTTTTTAGAGCATGTTCACTAACGCAATCGCTTTAAAACATAGGGACCCTAGTCACGGCCTTAGGTTTATTTTCGCGAGGCTGCACGCGGCGCCCGTGCAGAGAACGGACTTGGCAGTTCATTTCATTTTATTTTATTCCTTAAAGACCCCATTGAAAGGGTATTAGATAATAGGTGGGTACATACCTGAAAAAATCAAAGCCATATTTTAATACAGTGCAAAGAAACCTGTTAAGGTGGTCAAAAAAGTCACAGTTTCGCCACAAGGCGAAGGCAATGAATGCGATAGCAACAAATTGGAATGTCAAGCGATGAATGGCAAGCAGGTCGAAACGTGCAGCGCGCTACTCACGCACACATGACGCACGAAAACAACACGCACAGGACGAGACCGAACTAAAAACATTCACAGCTCGACACTTAACGCACTGCTCAAACAAAAACGACGCACGAAACGTATTCACAGGTAGAGACGAGCGCGAACTAACAGGTGTCACAGTTGTTACTTCGCTGTGTTTGAAAAGCGTGCTCTTTTCGCAAATGGGGGGGACTGCAGCGAGCGATGTGACCTTCGCGCGCCCGGTAACTACAACGCTATCGTTCCGGCAAAAGCCCCATTCTCCGCCACCGCGAGATAAGCGCGCGCGCGCACAGGCATCTACCCTCCCCCCCCCCCCCCTTTCGGGTAAAGTGCGCGCCGGAGAGCTAGGAGCGCCTGAGAGCGCGCTTCGCGACGAACGGGGCGCCCAGCTAAGCCCCTCCGAGCGCGGCCTTTGCGCCATCTCGCTGGTAATGCTGAAAACACGCTGAAAACTCGCTGTATATAAATAGCTCGCCGTTTGAACGTTGAAGGACTTTCGCCTTCGTGGCTCAGCGGTTAGCGCCGCGCGCTGCAGAGCGAGAGGTCTCTCGTTCGATGCCGCGCGTCGGAAACATTTTTCTGAATTATTTTTCTTTGAGGTTTTTATAAATATATAGATACGTATATATATATATATATATATATATATATACGGGACATGACGGCGACACCGACGGCGAAAACCAGCGGAGAGTGTCCATATAATTGCTGTCGCAATAAAATGTAGATGGACAGGTTATGGCTGTGTTGTCATTGGAAAGACCGTTCCAGTCTGTTAATGCACGAAAAAAGAATGAAGACGAGAAAGTGACGGTGCGGGCACGCGGCCGCGCAACCTGTTGCGGGTGGCCGATGCGACTGGAGGTTGTGTCGTGGGCAGAATGTATAGCGGCTTGCTGAGAGAGCTGTAAAAACTTGTGAAAAAGACAAATGCGAGCAGTGCGGCGACGAGATGCGAGTAATGATTATCCGGATTCTGTTTTCAGTGCTGATATGCTGACGTCTTATGAGTACTTAGAAGTAATAAATCTTGTAGCTCGATTTTGTAGCGATTCGAGTTTATTGATGAGATGTAGTTCATGAGGTATCCCAGTGGGTTATGCGTATTCTAATTTCGTCCTGATGAGAGACTGATAGGCGAGTAGTTTTAAATTTTGAGTGGCATGGCGCAGATGGCGTTTTAAGAAACCGAGTGTTTTATTGGCAGATGAAATGATGAGCGTAATGTGTGTTGCCCAGGCTAAATCACTACAAAGAGTTTCTCCGAGATATCTGTAGCAAGGAACTAGTTCAAGGTTAGCGCTTGCAATTTGGTAAGGGAAAATAAGTGGATTTTTACGGTGGTGGTAAGAGACAGTATTGCATTTTTTAGGGTTTAGTTCCATTAGCCAAAGGTTACAGCATTCTTGCACACTTCGCAAGTCGTTTTGAAGAGACGTGTTATCGGAAACGCTGTTAATTTTACGATAAATTACGCAATCGTCTGCATACCTACGGATGATAGATGATACATGCATTGGTAGGTCATAAATGTAAATTAAAAACAGCAGTTGACCAAGTACGGACCTCTGAGGGACGCCTGAAGTGACGGGGGTAGCACTAGATATTTGATTATTAACTAAGATTGATTGTGAACGGTTAGTTAAGAATTCTTTAATTCATGATAAAACATCAGGATATAGATGTAACGTGGAAAGATTTAGTAGTAGACGCTCATGAGGAACTTGGTCAAAAGCTTTTGAAAAATCAAAAAAGATGCATTAGTCTAAATTATAATCAACGTTTACAGGCAGGTCGTGAACAAACATCGCTAACTGCGTTTCGCAGGAAAAGTCTTTCCTGAACCCATGCTCTAATGGATGAAAACAGTGCTTAGTATCGAGGAAGACCATGATGTGCGTGTAGATGATATGTTCATTTTGCAGGGCACACTGGCTAATGAGATGGGGCGATAATTTAATGGGGAGTGTTTGTTACCGGATTTAAAGACTGGAACGACCTTTCCATGTTTCCAATCAAGAGGCAGCATGCCTGTTGAAACTGACTGCGAGGGCAGTAAAAAGAGATATGCTGCACAAATATGTTTCGTGTTTTTAAGAAGTTTAAATGTAATGTCATCCACACCAGCTGACGACGAAAATTTTATATTGCCTATTAGGGATAAATACCGGATGGAAAAAATATGAATGGTTCCATGGTACAATCAAAAGTGGCATGGTGAACAGAGAATGACAGAGAATGTCTATCAAGCTAGCAAAACGGCCGCGAGCGCACCATGAGCGTAGAATTGAAGTCATATTGCACATGACATATCATGATTTCCACATTACCACTTGTGATTTATGTTCGCCATACAGTCACGTCGCGAAATACCAAATTTGGGGTGTATATGGACCCAGCCAAACGGCCCCGAGCGTGCCATGAGGGTGGCATGTCAGTTATGTTGCACATGACATGTCATGATTTCCATATTACCACTTGTGATTTATGTTCTTCATAGAGTCACGTCACCCAATACCAAATTTAGTGTACATCAAGCTAGCGAAACGGCCGCGAGCGTGCCATGAGCGTGGCATGCAAGTCATGTTGCACATGACATGTCATGATTTCCATATTAGCAATTGTCATTTATGTTCGTCATAAAGTCACGTCCACACAATACCAAATTTGGTGTATATCAAGCTAGCGAAACGGGCGCGAGTCGGCCATGAGCGTAGCATGCAAGTCATGTTGCACATGACATATCATGATTTCCACATTACCACTTGTGATTTATGTTCGCCATACAGTCACGTCACGAAATATCCAATTTGGTGTATATCGACCCAGCCAAACGACCGCGGGCGTGCCATGAGCGTGGCATGCAAGTCATGTTGCACATGACATGTCATGATTTCCATATTACCACTTGTGATTTGTCTTCGTCGTAAAGTCACATCACGCAATACCAAATTTGGTGTATATCAAGCTAGCGAAACGGCCGTCAGCGCAAGAAGAGCGTGGCATGTAAATCATGTTGTACATGCACGTCATGATTTTCATATTACGACCTGTCAATCATGTTGGTTATGCAGAAATGTCTCAGCATACCAATTTTTGGATATATCAAGTTAAGGAAACGGCCGCAGGAGCACCAGGGCCATGGCGTGTATATCATACCGTTCATGACAAGTTATTCATGATTTTCATGATTTGATCAGTCATTCATGTTCGCCATAAAGTAATATTATGCCATACGAATTTTGGTATAAATCCCATTGACGATACGGTTTGGAGAGCACAAACTCGTAGGCAGCTAGATAGATAGATGCGCTCAAAGTCGCCGAAGTTCGCTAAGAAATGCTTCGCATTTAAAAAGGATTGTGAACAATCCACATCGTTTCAGTGCCGCGGTACCCTGTGCATACTACGCGTGACTACTACGTAAGCCACTCGGTCTGCAGTAGATGCCGTTCTGCACATTGCGTCGCGAGAAAAGTGCAATGAAAAGTGAAAAAAAAGTCATTAATCACATAACAACATGTGCGATCAGTGTTTTAAAACTCTGTGAATATCGCACAAGCTTCGAGCGACCAGCCAATTCAAGCGAGTGCGCCTTAAGAAAGAATGTTTGTACGACATAATTTGCTTGCTTGCGATAAAAGATGAATGAATTGCCGTGCTGTCAGGTAGTATACAGTTCAACAACGACAAAAGAAAGGCGGCGGTTATCACACGGTCATGTGATGAAATGTCCTTCAAGGCCATGTTTGTCTTCTATTTATTCTGTTCTCAGGCATAGAATATGAGCAAGTGAGAAGCCTTTCTGACGACAATTTCGCATTGTACACTTTGTCCGCCTCCTAGACAAAAAAAAAATTAAATTGCATATCAAGTTACTTTAACATCATTATCTTGTATTCATTTAGCTAGAACAAATAAATCATGTTAAAGAGACATAATGATGACCATATGATGTGAAAGACATGTACTTAGTGGCAGTGTGTTTTGTGAAGCAAATGCAATATCTGGGATTGTCTCTTCATTAGTCACATATGAGCACTGGAACTTGCCATGGTTACATGTGCATATTTATAGTATTTAGGAGATGTGTCACTTGTGCAAGGCTAATTTAATCGCATTGATATAAGTCAGTTGAATCTGTTGAACCTCATTGTTCAATCACCTTGTTCCTTCCCTCTCGTTATTTTGTTTTGCATTATATTTCCATAGTGTTTATGATCAGTACACAGTATTCTGACTGTTGACACAATTTCTGACAAGGCAAAAGCGCTGGAATTGTGTCCAGGTCTTCTTTTGTCCTTATTACAAGTGCGCTGTTTACTTTTGCCATGAATCAATACCAAGTCGCCCAATCGTCAGTCCTAAACAGATCAGCTGTTGTTGGTCAAGAAGCTAGAGTTGCACATGTTTAATTACACAGTGATATTAATACCGTCGCGAGCGTCGGCTGTCGCGAGCGTTAGGCTCGCGACAGTATGCGCGCATTAAATGTCCTTAATGCAGGCGCGTTATAATTTCCTCGTAACTCTGGCATCTGCATAGTCGTGCACAAGAGGGGGGAGGGGGTGGCCGGCCCCCTCCCCCACCTAATCACCTAGGGGGGAGGGGGGCGCGAAGTCTGCCCCGTACATTGACTTAATAGGGAGGATGGGCTCTGCGACGAGCCTTCGCCCCCCCCCTCCCCTTCCCCCTGTGGAAAGGAACCCTGCGAATGCTTATGGGCATCTGCCTGTGTAACATTTATATGTTATGGCAGCGGCAGGGTTCCTTCCACCTGTGGAAAGGAACCCTGCGAACGCTTATGGGCATCTGCCTGTGTAACATTTATTGTCTGTATGACGGCCCGCAATTTATGTGCTGGCCTTAACCAAGAGCAAACACATGCCGATACTACGAGAATACAAATTTCAAGCGCCTTCGACTGGTTATCAGCCGCTTTGTACATATATAACCCCGTGAAAAAACGTGCAAGCAAGTGGTGGCGTTGTAGCGTAATCGTTATGGTGTTTTTTTTTTCGGTGCGTCTGGTCGCGAGTTCGATTCCTATGTTCTGCGTACTTGTGTGCAAATGCCATGTTTGTGCGTATATACCGTGTTGTCCATATTTTAATACGTCCTAGTGATAAATCGCAGCAAGAAATGTCTGTGAAACTCTAGTATAGTGCCTCAAATATATATATTTTTTTTCGCAAGCCGGCACGCGCTCTAACGCAGGCACCTACGACACAATCTAGACATAATAAAAAAGCCATAGTTTCGCCGCAAGGGCGAAGCAATGAATGCGATAGCAACGAATTGACATTTCACGCGAAGAACGGCAAGCAGATCGAAACTTGGAGCGCACTGCTCAAGCGCAAAGGACGCACGAAACATACGCACAGGTATGCACAGGACGAGCGCCAACTAACAAGTGTCACAGTTGTTACTTCACAGTGTTTGAACAGCGCGCTTCTTTCGGAAACGGGGCCTCTGCAGCGAGCGAAGTGACCTTTGTGCGCTCTGTAACCTAAACGCAATCTTTCCCGCAAAAGCACACGATGTAAAACTGCCCCATCCCCCCCCCCCCCCCAAGATGAGCGCGCGCGCGCGCGCACGGGTACTGGCGACTACGCCGCGAAGGCAAAGGGCAGGTTGCAACGAGTGGCGCCCAGCGCGCACTACGCACCATCTCGCTGATTTGCTGGTAAGGCAGAGAACACGCTGATATTCCACAGAGATCGGCGTACCGCCAGCGGCGAATGGTGTATATAAATAGCTAGTCGTTAGTATGCTGGAGGACGTGCGCTTCTGTGGCCTAGCGGTTAGCGCCGCGTGCTGCGGAGCGAGAAGTCGCCCGTTGGATACCGCGCGTCGGAAAATATTTTTCTGAGTTATTTTTCTTCGTGGCTGTTATAATATATATATATATATATATATATATATATATATATATATATATATATATATTACCAACGCGCCCACTCCCATACATCGAGCTCACGTGGAGCCCCAGCTCGATGTCTCGTCGCAATCCTCCAGCCCGACTACAGACAACCAGACCACCCTCGAGCCTCAGCAGTTGGCGATGCAGCCTCGAAGCTCGACACCACCTGGATACGCGGAGTCGTTGTCCCTTGTCCTGCCGGACGAGCCACGAATTCACGCACTCTACCAGTCCAAGGATGCCTGTGACACCACGGCTTACGCTCTGCCTGCACCGGAACCACCTGTCATGTCACCCGAGGCCCCACCTAAACCACCCCTAGAGCCATCGGACGTCCGCCACTTGCAAACTGGCGAGTCCCTCAATGAAGTCGACGTGTCTGCCAAAGTTGGCGTCGAAGATCGGTCACTAGAGCCCAAATCTAGCGGTGGTTCGGATGGTGACCTAAGCTTCGCCCACTCGGGCTGCTCTGCGGGACGAGACATTAGGGTGGACGGAAACCCCACCTTGCAACTAAAGCCTGCCATTGAACTCACGGTGGTTGCAGAGCTTACCTTCCCTCAACTTGAAATTTCACGGCCGTCAACCTTTCGGTGCAAAAGACTTCCGACAGCACGTTCAGGAGGGCGACGGGACGATCGTCGGAGGCACCCTCGTCCCGCGCCGACTGCTCACTGTTACGCACTCGTTGCGCCTTCTGCAGTGCACTTTTATTGGCAGCGTGGCCGAGACCAGTGGCCGCAACAAGGCAGCAAATGTCGGCCACCTGAGTGTTCGACGCGTCGAGACACGGCGTGGCGTACACAAGAGAGACCACACAGGCACAGCCAGAACCGCCCGCCAGAAACGTTTTCTATAACTGTGGCGCCCCTGTGTCAAGGACCTGTGGACCAATGTCATCCGCACTACCAATGTCATCCGCTGGAAAGCATTTCGGCAGCTCCCCATGCAACGTCGCTGCGTGGCCGATACCGTCCGGAACGCAACAGCCAAGGCCGACCACCAGAAGTATCGTTGGCCCGTCAGCAAGCCAAGTCACTGCGTGGTCCTGACCGGCCTATGCGAGGCAGCCAAAGCCGCCCGCCAGAGATAATTTCGGCAGCTAGTCATGCTACGTCGCAGTCGCGGCCGAGTGTAAGGATGACAACGCCGAAGCGGCGCGGGCACGTGCTAAGGGACCGGGAGGAGAAGGAAGACGAGGAGAACGAAGTAGGAGAATAAGAACAGCCGGCCTACTGAACAGGCGTTGTCTCTTGTTCCTCTGTCTAGTTCATGACAATATATATATATATATATATATATATATATATATATATATATATATATATATATATATATATATATATATATATATATACGGGGATGACGCTTACGCCGACGGCAAAAAGCAGCCGAGAGTGTCCATATAATTGCTATCGCAATAAAAGCACCAAATGTAGCGTAGAAACCTCAAGTGCGGAATTAAAGCGATCTACTGCAGAAAGTCACCGCTGCTGCGTCTCCTTGCCGCGTTTGGTTCAATTGCGTCTGACGGGCCGAAGCACATCGCTTTCTTTCGACATATGGTGTAATCGAGGATTCTTCAAGACCCCTGATACCTGTCTTGGCTTGACACGTGGCCGTATTTAGCTTATCTTTGGAACACGGGAATGAATACAGCGTCGTCATCTCTGCGCGGCTACAGAAAACACGAGCGAACCTTGTAAACAAAGCTTGTTAAACCTTCTGCACCACAAATTGACTGCTTATCTAAAAAACTGAGCTATTTTATCGGCAGTACACAGCTAGCGAAGCCTCATTACTCAAATCTAAATCAAATACGAGCATTACTTGGGAATGAATGAGTTTAATAATTGCAGGCCGAGGGCTAAAAAGATTCGAAGTGGATGGCTCTCGCCTCAACAGGCACCGCCATCTTGCCTATACCCTAAAACCTCCTTTTGAAGGGGGGTTTTGAGTAGTACCTTTAGGATGCAAGCTAAGAGCCGAGCCCAAAACTCCCTAAAAGGCTCAAACCCGTTTGCTGTGTACGTTATTACAGGTGTGGCCGAAGGTCTTCTCAAGACTGTCAAACATGCTCGTGAGGGTGAGAAGCATGTTTCACCAGAAATCGAGCCAGACAAGCAAAAATGCGCCGTCATGCCGTACATTCACGATGTCTCACATAGGCTGAAAATGATAGCGAGCAATGCCAACGTCAGAGTCTTTTCAGCGCCAAACAAGCTTTACAATCTGTGCAAGGTCACCCAATTCGGTTCTGAGAAACCCACGTGCCAGAAAAAAAAATCACAAAGAAAGCAAAAGTTATCGACGTTGGGCCTGTTGGTAAAGCACAAGGGAAGGTAAAACAGCACTTAAAAAACGGGGACAAGAAGGAACGACGCACGATGCGCTACTCAGAGCAGCGCATCGTGTGTCGTTCCTTCTTGTCCCCGTTTTTTAAGCACTGTTTTACCTTCCGTCACAAAGAAAGCTTTGTTAAATGATCGAGCAATATCGTTCATGAGTTACCGTTGCCCTGTGGCAAGAAATACATAGGGCAGACGTGACGGTGTGCAAATGACAGGCTGCGTGAACACGCAAATAACGTGCGAACTGGCGGCGTGAGACATTTGGCTTTCCACTGCAGGAAGTGTGGGTGTGATCCCACATATTCGCAGTGTACTGGATAGGAACAAGCCAGGAGCAAGCGACACGTGAGATAATTGAAGCGGCGAAGGTCGCAAGTCTGGGAGACACGGGCGTTAGTGCACCTTCAATAGGTTATCGAAAAAAAAACTTGATTTTTTAAGCAAGGCCCACAGGGTGGCTCGACGATAATTACATTCTGGAATGAACTCTTGATTTATTAAAAAGAAAAATCCGGTATCGTTTTGTTGACTGCATATATTAATTTCATGCACACATATATGTTTTTTTTTTCATAACATTCCGGTACATTGCGCCTGCGTGCGTTGCTGTCTGTCGCGAATGATATGTACCACTCTGGAAAATAAAACATTTGTTGGAAGTTAGCGTAATGTCCGCGTCACTTTTCGTCCTTGTCCATTTGTGCGCAAATTGTGAGAATAATACAGTTTAGTCATCAGAATATAGTGCAATATCATTGTGTCTGTAAAAGGTCCAAGCAATATCCAAGCAATAATCTGTAGCTCTGTGTCGCCGCTGTTAATCATTCTTGAACAGCTTATTTATTTATTTATTTATTTATTTATTTATTTATTTATTTATTTATTTATTTATTTGGCAATACGTGACCGCCATGATTACGGAGACGAAAAGCAGCGTTATGGGTCACCTAACAAGGCCACACAATTCACATTCAACATAATGTAATGCATAATCGCTGAAACAGATCTATATCAGTAATTAATGATTTTTGTAATTGTG
>JALIZH010028023.1:0-63132 GCA_030522465.1 Rhipicephalus appendiculatus
TAGTTGGGAGGCGACGCACCCTCAATAAATCAACGAAACGGCCCCGAAAATAAATAGCACGCGGGCGGCGTGTGTAAACCTCAGGGCACTCTACGCGCTATCTCTGCTAGAAGTTTGTAGCGGTTTCTTCCGCTGGCTTTAAGGCTTTCGCTGTACGACGAGGACAAACAGATACCAAAATATCACTGGGAAAAACGAGTGAAGACATTTGATGAGTTCATTTTAGGTATCGTTAT
Organism: Rhipicephalus appendiculatus; assembly: GCA_030522465.1. Taxonomy (NCBI): domain Eukaryota; kingdom Metazoa; phylum Arthropoda; class Arachnida; order Ixodida; family Ixodidae; genus Rhipicephalus; species Rhipicephalus appendiculatus. The sequence continues at coordinate 237 of JALIZH010028023.1, forward strand.
CGCAGTTTCAGTTGCCGCTGCGTCGCCAGTCTACTTAGCAGGTTAATGTACGAAAACGTTTACTTATCGCTGTACGGCGCTGTTGCAGTACGTGAGCGACAGGTTTACACGTGTCCTGGACTCACTGCGAACCCTGCTATTCTCGTATCAGAAATTGGGACTTCGGAAGTAGAGCTTATTGATGACTGGAAGAAGAGCGAGGAGATAGCGAGGCAGCATGATACAACGGCATGGTGCTGTAGCTAAAAAGCAAGAGGCGACATTAACGACAAATATACGGGGTTTTTTATTCGACTACCTACTCGCCTTTCGCCGTAAACCTGATAAGGATTCTATTGAGAATGCTGTAGTTGAAGTTGAGCCGGTGAGCTTTTTAGGGCGCGGATGATGTCCCTGCTGACACTAACGACATGCTGCCCGCAAATATCCTGGACGTACCCTTAGTTTCATCGCTCTTGTGAACACGCGTTGTTCGTATCAGCTCGTTGAGAGCATGCCGCGATAGTCGGGTAATACCGGCCGAAACATTGGTGGACATCGCCTAGTTCATCCTGCTGCCCCGTTGCAACTGCTAAATAAAGGTGTATGCACGAAAATATTGCCGTATTCTTCTGAATTTCATTGTTTAATCACATTGAGTCTATTCATTGCCACCGTATATGGTTTCTCCTACGCGTTTAAAGAAGGTACTAAACATTTAGCAAAGACATGCCAGTTTCGAGCCTATTTTACTGCTCGCGGCTTCTCTTTACTAACCAGTAAGTGGTGAGGCTCGTAAATTTTACCAGGGAAGCATTCTTAGTGATTTAAACTACGTCACTACTAAGCAGGCCCGTAGCCGGGGAGGGGGGGGGAGGGGGGGCTAGGGGGCCCGGGTTCCCCCTCGAAATTCGGATGAAGGGTGTGTTTTAACGAGGAAAAATAATAAAAAATGGGTGTTTTTTAAGGCTTTCAACAAGTGCCCCCCCCGAAAAAATTCTTGGCTACGGGCCTGCTACTAAGCCGCCTATGTTTACCAGATGTTTCATAGGTGCCTTTGTATGTAATACCACAATTGTGACAGTCTTGTGGAAAATCAAGGCAAACTTTAGTTCTTTACTGTGTGGGAACAACAGTTTTGTGATTTTGTCGCTGACTTTGTGTGTTGGTATGATGTGTACTTACTGTGCACATCACACTTGCATCACTCACTTACTTGCATCAGTCAGGGGTTATTATTTATGTAACAGGTCAATGCCACTTTGTTCTCTTCTTTTATATGCTATTGAAATAGAATCAACTTGATACGACAATGCGCACATAATGCCACATCTGCTCCTTTCTGTTTTCATGTTACCTCACTGCATCGTCACCGCTGCCTTGCGCAAAACGCGCCCGAATGACTGGGAACTATCTAGATAATCTTAGAACCATCCGGTGCGATCACGTGCTCAACGCGGACATTAGAGGTAGTTGTGGAACTTACGCGACCGCTAGCAATAGCGCTGGAATGTTCGATGATACATGTATAAAAGCCGACACGCTTGACCGCTTGTCAGTTTATCGACGACCGACGTTCTGTGCGCCGATATCAGTGTTCAGCGTGCATTGCTTGCTGTAATATGAGTTTCCCTTTCGCGGCCACAAGTTCTGCCAAATAAAGAATTTCACCTTGAAGACGCCGACTGCTGCCTTCGTCCACGTCACGACCCCGTGACAATATAAAGAAAATAGACTTATACCTCTGCATTTGTAATGGCAGTCCACTAGTGTTAGCGTGGCTACTGAATTGCTAGTTACGGCTACTAACACTTTAGTATCTTAGTATCAAAGAAAACAGTTTTAGTACTTATTTAGTTTCCTGAATTTTTTTTCCTGAGAGTATGGCAACCATTAAAAGTCCCAGTGCCCCCAGCCTTTTTTCCTGCGGCCGGTATTTGCTGTCGGTATTATGACGTCCTGCAAACGCTCTCAAACTAGCTGATAAAAAACACCCGACTAACGAATGTTACGCCATAGGATTTCAAGAACTCACCTTTGCGATGACTGCGTGGGACAAAATTTCTCGGCGTCTACCTCGACAATTTACTAAAGTTGCATAAACACATCCAAAACCACGCTAACAATCCATAATAAAATCGCAGTACTGTATAAACTGCGTCATATTTTTCTTTTGCACATTTTCGGCACTCTTTATATCAGTTTTATACATTTGCCCACTGCATGTGCTATTAGGGACTTATAGCTTGTACGTATACTTTTTAACGCTACCGTGTTACCGGAATGTGTGTTTTAGGAAAGTTTTAGCTCCCCATACGCAAACGTTTATGTACCTACGTAAATGTGTACATCTACGTTTGTGGAAACCACCAAATGGTGATGATAACTGCATTTAAACTATGTTTGATTGAGATAAGATTGAATCATCGCACGGCGAAATCATCAGAGAGGTTTTTTCGTTTACAGTATCCCGGTATACGCAAAGGGGTGCAAAATTATAGGTTTTTAGTCTACCCGGTATTCCGATAACACAAAGGCGTGGTGTATTACCGGATAGCGTGTCCCGTAGCTTGCACCACGTCAAGTGGCGCCTCCTGTGGAAGATAGAAAACAACTAAAAAAACTCTTAACCTGCGACCTCCGAGATTCCGGGATCATCACTCACTAATGACACATTCACACTCGACAAGCGAAGCGAAAACAGAAAACGCCAAAGCGGGCCAGAAACCACGTTCGCGCGCGTCGAAAACGTTCGCATTCGTTCTGCCCCTCTACATGCCACCGCCGCCTTGGCCACTTTGAGAATTCATTACATTTTGCCCGTTTCTGAGCATTAAATCTCGTACCGATTTCTAGTTATGCATGCAAAGCACTGAAAAGCAAACACTTTGCCCCTTTTTCAAACGTTGTTTCGGGAGATACACCAGCAGAAACGACACGAGCAGACACACTGGCAGCGGCGACGGCGGTTTCAGCCGTCTGTGCAAAAGCGAGACACGTTGGGGCATGCCGACTCGCTGCTGCTGCATTTTCTTTTAATTCCAATGTTCTCGGCGATCGTAATCAAATCAGGCTCCCGATGAACGCGTCTTTGTCGAGGCCGTGAGCTTCGTCGTGTTGCACGGGTAGTTGGCAATTGCGCAGATGCGAGCCACCGCCGACGCCTTTGCCGCCATGTTGAAATTGCGGCAGGTTGTTTACGTCACTTGGTTTGAGCTAGTGCTGCCAACTTGCCGTGAAGCGGAAAGGCGATCCGCTATCGCGTGCCGGAAAAATCGGTCTCGGACCGATTTTTTGCGCGTCGACCTCGCGGCGTGGTTTTCGGGCCGCCTAGGCGGCGGAGCGAGTGCATTTCCGGTGAGTTTCTCCGCTTTCGCTTCCTTCGAGCAAAAAACAACTGATTTTATTGTGGGCCCCTATCTGTGTTGCCCTATCTCGCAAATACACTTCAGTGGATTTGCGAGATAAGCCGTAAACCAAAAGCCTATCCGGCGAGTAGTTTACGTTCCGTAACTGCCCGCACATGCGCAGATTTCTTCGGGAATTCGGTAACACGGTAACGTAAAGAAGTATACGTACAAGCTAAAAGCCCCTATTGCCATATACAGTATCACGTACCCCCACCACTCTAAGGCCAATTATGAACGCGATAGCGTTAAAGGACACTAAAGTGAAACAATGACTTGGTTTAGGTTGACAAAATTCACTCTGAGAACTCTAATGTCATATGTTTCATTATCATAGGTTCATTATTAGCGGAGAAAATCAAGGTTAAAGTTTTATTTTTTTTAAATTCGGCGCCGATATCTGCGCGCGTGACGTAAGAGATTCCAAATGTATTTTTCGTATTTTCGTGACATTGGCTCGATGAAATTTTCTGAAACTTCGTATGCTAAGTCTATGGCACCCACAGATGACAATGCACCCCATTTTTATTGATTAGAAGCTACGTATGACTCAGTAGACGCCTTCAGAATCTATGACGTCACGGTGTTTGGTGCGGGAATCTAAAGGTGGCGTCATCCATCCGCATTTTCTTTTCGCGTGTTTTCTCGCTTACCAAGCGTCGTGTCGCGGTAAGAGTGGTGTTTTCGGGATTGCGAAATTGTGCTTAACTAATACGCGAAAAATCGTTTTCCCCTTTAGTGTCCCTTTAAAGAGCTCGTTTCGCCGAAATTCCGGCGTCGGCGTTGGCGTGGGAGTCGTTGGTTGTGGCCGAAAAATCATCATCTGGTCCGTGAGCGAAAAGTCGAGAAGGATGCAAAATAATAAAAGCTTCCGGGTCTGACTGTGGATCGAAGCCAGTCCGTCTTCGTGAGAAGCAGGTGTTCTACCACAGACCCACGAGAATTGTGAAAACTGCTTTGGAAAAAACATTATGTGAATGTCATGTAGTGGAAGCAGTCTTCATAACGCATCATATATTGCGTGGCAGAAGCGTAGAATCGCGCCAGGCGTTAAAAGATATGAATTGAGCAAAGAGTGGCTGTTTTAAAGGCCCACCCATTACAAAGCGCTCAGACATAATTATTCATCATCAGCAGCAGAACCATCAACACAGTGAACAACTGCGTAGATTAGCGTGTTGCCCTACGCACGCGTAGTGGGCCTTTCGCTGATTCGCAAAAGGAATAATTATGGCGTAGTGGGCACTAGCAACTGCTTGCAATAGGCATTCAATGATACTTTTACGCGCACAGTCATTCGTTTTCTTACGGCACGGTTGAGGCATGCGCCGAGAACCGAAGCAGGCTAGCAGTTGAGAAGGCACGAGGCCCACATACGCTATCGCGATCTACTCTTGAAGGCGAAGCTCACGCGTCGTCCAATTTTTTCACCACAGATCACAGTGATTCGAGCTTATTCCTCCCTAAAAAGAACGGATTCGAATACATATTGTGTAACATAATATTGCATAAGGGCCCTCTTGACAACTGCTATGGGAGTTATGATGCCCTTCCTTTATAGCATAACTTATGTACTCATCTTCATGTGGATAATAAAGGAACTGAACTGAAGAAAAATGTATTTACTTATGTATTGACTTGTTTATTTATTTACTTACTTGTTCAGTTATTTATTTATTAACTCTTTCGTTACCGTGTCCATAGGACATGGGTCACCGGCGACCCATACGCGCCACAAGCTATTTTTAAAATATGAGCGCTCCTATGGACTTGCAGTGGCATTTGTCGTATTCTCTAGGCACCAATCTTTCATTTTTTGCGTAGTTTGTATTTTTCCCATGCGGCAGCGATTTAAGCGGCGGTTCCAATTGTGCGGTTCGCTCCGTCTGTGATGGCAGACGCTTTTGTTGCCGGTCCCTCGCGCGAACGACGCCTTCCTGGCGATTCTGTTGCATCTGGAAGCGATCATTTGGCTGCTTCTAGCAGCAGTGATTCAGATGATGATCCGTTCTTTTTTTTTTTTAATTACACAATTCCACATATTTTTTGTGTAGTGAAGTCATACATAATGATGTTCTGGCGCCGTCTGCGACACTGTACTTTCCCAGTTAAGATTTTTTTCTTGAGCAACCATCGAGCGCAATATGTCCATATACACATGGTTCAATAGCCCATTTCTTTCCCTTTTTACTAATATTATCTGTGCTTCTGTGTGTGAGCAATTTGTGCAATAAAAAGAAAAAACTGTGCAACCTGGCTGAACAAGACACTTTCTACTGGGCAACAAGTAAACACGTGTAACTCGTGCAGTTGTTGAGCTAGGTCACTGAAACTTTTCTGTTAGGTAGATGTCTCCTATATAAACAATTTGTATATTTCAGAATATTTTCCAGATTTACTTCTTTTATGTAGTAAACATACAATTGCAAATGTTCTTTCAAAATTGCAAGAAATGTTATCTTTAACGATTTTTTCTGCATATTAGTTTCCAAGTTCAGTTTTTAAAACTTACACACGTCAAAAGTACATATACTTAGCTTTCTTTTTGATGTATTGCATTACAGTATAACCATTTTATTACTTATTACAAAAAAAATACCAACAAAAACCTACGAAAAGTTGCCCATTTTCCCACGGTAACGAAAGAGTTAACCGAGGTTCTCTAGAGCACCATACACTATATTAGGCATTATAGAGTATTACTGGGGGGGATGGAGTGGTTTGTACTGACGTAAGAATTGCAAAATATACTCGGTGACAGCTCACCTTGGCAGGGCAGCGAAGGCTGCGGAGGCGGTGCTTCTGCACATACGCGCTACTGCGCATGTAGTACGGCAGCTTGCGGCTGATTTCGGTTTGGATCGCCCCCACCGTTAACGCGTTTAGAAGAACATATGCATTAAAAAGACGAACGCGAGAAGATCACTTCAATTGTTCAGTGTCATATCATGAATATATATTTTTTTAGAGAAGTAAACGACACATTTGCGGCCTCACACTGGCCCACGCACATCACGGACGCCATGTTTATTTTTTGAAAACAACCTCGCTGACAACGTGGGGCTGACTAAGAAATGGAAATACAAGGATCGCGTTCTCGTAAAGCGTAAAGTAACTGTATTTCACCTACGACTTCCCGCTACTGTTTCAGTCTCACAACAAAGAAAGTGGTATTTATTTCAGCAAGGCAAGTGAAAAAATTATCAATAAAATTGGGTACTATTTTCTGGCGCGCTAGAAGTTATTGCGTTTCGGTTCTGTAGCTTGACAGTCCCTCCAAGAAAAGTTGTCGCCATGTACCGAGAAAGCAAAAGTTAAAGAAAGGCAAGAACACAAGCACAAAAAGATATTTGATTAAAGAACGCACGAAACAATATGCATGAAGTAAACACGGGATGATGCAAGAATGGCAGTCTATGGTGGAATCTATATACAGCTGAAATTAGATCTGACGGAGCGCTATCTACGAGGTTCCCGATAAAACGAAGAAATTTCCATTTCTTAGCCGCTAACAATACGGTTAGGTGTGATAAAACAGTATCAATACGGTTAGATGCAGCCATCAACCATAAATAACGAAATATACTTGGCTGCAAAACCAATTTAACGAAGAGTTTCCTGAAGTAAATGAGGACGTATGCTGCGATTTCTGTCTTATTTAGACACAGACAGGATGCTCTTCGTGTGCGCGCTCTAACGCTGTCGAGTTAACACGTGTAGGCACCTTAGTCAGGACCGTAACTTTATTTTGGCAAGGCTGAAGCCGCGTCGATTCACGAAACATTGGACAAAACAGCTGGTAGCGGCCTCACATACCAGATTGTGCTAGAGGCGGCGGGGCTTCATTGTCGCGGTAAATGCTCTCACAGTAATGATTGCTTTCGTTATTTCACGGTTTATATGCGACACATGAGAGTGACAGTCTCCTCCCAGCTTCCTTGCTTGTCGGCCTGCTCGCACAATCACTGTTATTGTCTTCGTTTGTTGGCAGCCTGTAATCGCCTAATGTGAATGTTTATACGGTTTCCATCGCCCACACATGGGGGTCTCAATGTATGGGCCACACTTTTCGGTTTTTCACTCCCGCAGGCGTGAGGTAGCGTTTAGGAGTCACTACGTCACAATTTCGGTTTATAAGGGCCAAGAAATCCGTATCCTGAGTTTACGAATTTCCTTAGATGTCTTCCTCAGATCGAATTTCCAGTGTGCGAGGGGGAAAGAACCACCAGCCTGCGCTTCTAACTCAAGAGCAGACAGAGAGGGAGGCTGCATGGTGAGCAGGCAAGTTCTTAATGTTGTTCGTTTACACATTGCATGCTTCCACGTTCTCTTCTCGATTTATTTTTACGTCAGTTGAGCGGGGAGGGTGTTGCGAAGGGAAGCAAGTGCGTGGCCGTGCATAGGAAATGCGCACCACCTGGAGCAGGTGAGACGACGTCCTCCGCTCTCTTAGTTGCATAAAGTACCACCGAACGAGCAAATGGCTCTCCAAGGCACGCGCCTCGCACAGAAGCTGAAGGGGGAAAAAAACGGAAAGTATTCCTGGCTTTTATTTGAATGCGCGAGTTTTTCTTCATTTGCTAGTTTGCTCATTCGTCTCTCTTTCTGAAATGTTGCAGTGCAAAAGACGGCACGCGACTGCGGCCTCTCGTGAAGTGCCGTACAGTCGAGTAAGACAGCCACATAAACTGCGTGTTTGTTGTCCTCCTTTCTTAGCATCTGTTTTCTTCACCCTTGCTTCTCTTTCCTTTTTCTTTTTACTTGGAAATATATCAACTGTTCTTGGCACTCGAGGTGGCGCGTGTGCTGGCCGACGCGCTACTGTTAGCCACTGTATCTGTGTACGCAGGACCGATGCAGTTAGCAGGCTTTTTGTTAGGCCTAAATAACAGAGAGAGAGAGAGAGAGAAAAGAAAGGAACTACCGGGGCATGCGCGGCCTGATGGCCCCGTTCCGAGGCATCTGTAGGTGTATAGAACAGCACTGCCGACCTCTTTCATGCACGGGGCAAATCCCCGAGTGCCTTTGTGCCCACACAGGCGAGTAGCCCACCGGTTTTGTTCGATGTCTCGACGGAACCGGGTCAGTAGACCGATGACGGTTGTTCAAGATGCTAGGGAGTTTGGGAAGCAGGTGAGGAAGGGGATTTTGATTCACACATGTGCTATCACTGTTATCGATATATAACATGCCTCAATCATTAAACGCGTTCCTTAATTCCCGTGCCTGTACAAAACTGGGCATTCATCAGCGTTTCTGGTGTCCTGACTTTTTTCCTGTTCCCGTGTTTCCACGCACAGTTTTCGAGAATGCGTAGAGAGATATCACTTCATTTTAACGTAACTAAAAAAAAAAAGAAATGGATACGATCATGAAATGCAAGTGGGTGAGCGAACAGCTGGCGGTGGGTGGGAGACTAACTCCCGTTTTCCACTTTCTGTTGGTAAGTATAACTATATTAGATGAATAACACTATCCAAAGCCCTATCACAAAGACAAATTTTTTAATTATACATCGCTCTTGAAAGTAATGGAACAAAAATTTATTCAACGCATGTTGGATGCATACGTACAGCCGCGGCCACGTCTGTGTAGATCGCGCGAGCTGCGGTTTTTGCTCTGCGGGGCGACACCTTGAGGCAGTTTCGGGCTCTGACGTAGCCAGCCTGACTACTAGGCCTCGCTTGCTCCTGACACACCACGTCAGAGCCCGAAACTGCCTCAAGGTGTCGCCTCGCACAGCAAAAACCGGCTGCTCATGCGCTCTACACAGACGTGGCCGCGGCTGTACACACATATGTATGTATGTATGTGTATGTATGTATGTATGTATGTATGTATGTATGTATGTATGTATGTATGTATGTATGTATGTATGTATGTATGTATGTATGTGACAATGATATGAGCATGAGGCAGAATGCATAAGTGAAAGGCTGGAACGATAACCACCAGGTAACGCCAGGCTGACAGGCTGGTTGGCTGCCTGGGCGAATGGAAGGCGTAAGGGGACTGAAAGATGACAAAGAATGAAATACTCACTTTTCAGTGGCGCACACGGGCGACAAATTTCTCGTCCAGTTCGTCATAAGCAGCTGCGAATGTGTAGGGGTCAGAGGCTTCATTTAATAATTTATGTGTACCTACTGCAGTACAATAAGGGTTATGGCAGCAGGGGATTTGATATGGCCTTTCTTAACATGATTTGTTAAAAAGACCATAGACCCTGTTTTTGTAGCTTGCTATGGTAAATATTCACAGGAAAAGTAAAAATATTGCCACGCGCATTTCTTGTATCAGTTTTACAGCATTCGGTTTCCACCCATAACAGACTGTCAGCAATGCTCGGCGCAGACCCCGCCTCAGTGTTCTAGAAGCTTCGCGATCATAGTAGATCGTTTTGATCAGATTGCACGCAGGACGCCGACTGTCCAGCTTATTCTAGAGCTTGCCTGACCACCAGTGACAAGGCTAGAATGTTCGACGCGTGATGTATAAAAAGCCTGCGCGTTCCAACGATGATCAGATTATCGACGGCCGACGCTCTGTTCGCCGCTATCGCTGCCAGTGTGTAGTGCTGTAGTCTGACCTTCAGTTTCCCGGCCACAAGTTCGGCCTAATAAAGAGTTTCTTCTTTTACACGCCGACTGTTGCCTTCGTCGACGTCACGCCCACGTGACATCTGGTGGAGGTGCTTCCTGGTCCATGTACCGAACGCCCCCCTCCAGCCGTGAGCCAAGCCCACACCGTGAAGAAGACATCGACGCCAGCCTCGATCAGCGAGCTAGCCGCAGGCAACGAGGGCTACCTCCAGAGTACGGGCCTCTACCTGACCAGACTCGGAAGACCAAGGCCACGACCACTACTGCAGAGACAATGACCACCACTGTGCCGCCTGCACCAATCCTGCTCCGGCAACCCAAGGAGCCGCCAACTTTCCGCGGTTCACCACTCGAAGACCCGGAGAGCTGGCTTGAACGGTTCGACCGCGTCGCCATCTTCAACAACTGGACCAACGATGACAAGTTGCGGCACGTTTATTTTGCCCTGCAAGATTCCGCTCGGACATGGTTCGAGAACCGAGAAGCCACACTCCGGACCTGGGACCTTTTTCGTGCCGCATTTCTGGAGACCTTCACGGAGCAGTCATCGATCTGAGATCCAAGTCGATAACGATAGCCACCGAAAAAGCACTACCGCCGCACACGCCGTCAGGAAAGCACGCCTTGAATGTGCTCGAAGACCAAGTCACCATTCCCCCCAGCTCCAGCGTCAGCATTTCCGTCGGCACTCAAAAATCAATAGACCTTCAAGGCGTCGTTGAAGGCGACCAGCACCTGTTGATCAACCGCGAGATTTGCGTCGCCAGAGGAATAGCCGAGCTGCGAGGAGGGAAAACATCAGTGATGCTCACGAACTTCAGTAACGAGTACAAGCACGTGAGCAAAGGCACGACGGTTCCCTATATCGAAGAAATTGTGGAAGCCAGCAACGCTTTCACCCTCGCCGAGTCTATCGAAGCTACTACGACGAACGAAGATCATCAACTAGCCTTCGACGTTAACGCACACCTTCCGACGCATAAGCAGGAAAAGCTCAAAACCCTGCTCCTGCAATACAAGGACTGCTTTTCATCGTCGTCAAGAGTTCGACAGACCCCAGTCGCAAAACATCGCATCATAACCGAAGAAAGTGCCAGGCCACTTCGTCACAGCCCGTACAGAGTTTCGGCGCGAGAACGCGAGGCCATCAAGAAACAAGTCGACGAAATGCTTCGCGACGACATCATCCGGCCTTCAAAGAGTCCGTGGGCGTCACCTGTGGTGTTAGTGAAGAAGAAAGATGGGACCCTACGTTTCTGCGTCGATTATCGTCGCCTGAACAAAATCACGAAAAAGGACGTGTACCCTCTTCCACGAATAGACGACGCCCTAGATCGACTTCACAACGCCAAGTACTTTTCCTCGATGGACCTCAAGACGGGCTACTGGCAAATCGAAGTCGACGAGAGAGACCGAGAAAAAACTGCCTTCATTACACGAGACGGTTTGTTCGAGTTCAAGGTCATGCCCTTCGGTCTTTGCTCGGCGCCTGCGACTTTCCAACGGGTTATGGATACAGTACTTGCTGGCTTGAAGTGGCAAACATGCCTCGTTTACTTGGACGACGTCGTTGTGTTTTTCTCGAACTTCGACGAACACCTCGAGCGTCTTGAATCCGTACTTGAAGCAATCAAGAGCTCCGGACTAACCCTGAAGCCGGAAAAGTGCCGCTTTGCGTACGAGGAGCTCCTATTTTTGGGTCACGTGATCAGCAAGACTGTAGTGCGCCCAGACCCGCAGAAAACAGCTGCCATCGCCGCCTTCCCGCCACCCACCGACAAGAAGGCGGTTCGCCGATTTCTCGGCCTGTGCGCCTATTACAGACGCTTCGTCAAGGACATTTCAAGGATCGCCGAGCCACTAACGCAGCTCACGAAGACTGACGTCGAGTTCCGGTGGGAAACGGCGCAAGTTCAAGCATTTCAGGAACTGAAACGACGCCTGCAGACGCATCCGATACTTGCGCATTTCGACGAATACGCCGAGACGGAAATCCACACCGACGCAAGCACCGTAGGACTCGGCGCCGTTCTTGTGCAGAAGACTAACGGAGGAAGAAAGGGTTATCAGTTATGCTAGCCGGTCGCTCTCCAAAGCAGAAGGCAACTATTCCACAACAGAAAAAGAGTGCCTTGCCATTATCTGGGCTACGTCAAAGTTTCGCCCCTACCTCTATGGAAGGCCCTTCAAAGTTGTGAGCGACCACCATGCCTTGTGCTGGCTAGCTAACTTGAAGGACCCTTCAGGTCGTCTCGCACGATGGAGTCTGAGACTTCAAGAATTCGACATTACCGTCGTTTACAAGTCCGGACGAAAGCACTCTGACGCCGACTGCCTGTCCCGTACCCCCGTTGACCCACCGCCGCAGGAGGACGAGGATGGTGACTACTTCTTGGGAACTTTAAGCGTTGATGACTTCGCCGAACGACAGCGCGCCGATCCGGAACTCAAGGGCCTTATAGAATACCTCGAGGGCAAGGCCACCGTGGCTCCAAAGGTATTCAGACGAGGACTGGCGTCGTTTTTCTTACGGAACGGCGTAACCGTTCCAGCAAATCGGCATGGACTTACTGGGGCCGTTCCCGACGTCGAATTCCGGAAACAAATGGATCGTCGTAGCAACGGACTACCTCACCCGCTACGCCGAGACAAGGGCCCTGCCCAAGGGCAGTGCCACCGAGGTAGCAAAGTTCTTCGTCGAGAACATCGTACTGCGTCATGGCGCCCCAGGGGGTCCTCATTACCGACAGAGGTACGGCCTTTACGGCGGACCTAACTCAGGCAATCCTGAGGTACAGCCACACAAGCCACCGCCGGACCACGGCGTACCACCCACAGACCAATGGCCTGACCGAGCGTCTCAATAAGACCATCGCCGACATGCTGGCCATGTACGTCGACGTCGAACACAAGACGTGGGACGCCATCCTTCCGTACGTGACCTTCGCATACAACACGGCCGTGCAAGAAACGACGCAGATGACGCCATACAAGTTGGTCTATGGAAGGAACCCGGCAATGACGCTCGACACCATGCTGCCCAACGTCGCTGACGAAGAAAACCTCGACGTCACCCTCTACCTTTGGCGCGCTGGAAGAAGCCCGACAACTCGCCCGCCTGCGTATCAAGAACCAGCAGACGACAGACAGCCGCCGTTACAACCTTCGACGACGCTTCGTGGAATACAAGCCCGGCGACCGGGGTTTGGTTGTGGATGCCGATACGCCGACGTGGACTTAGTGAAAAACTTCTTCGCCGATACTTCGGTCCATACAAGGTGCTTCGACGTCTCGGCGCTCTCGACTACGAGGTTGTTCCGGACGGCATTACGAATTCTCAACGGCGCCGAGCGCGACCAGAAGTCGTCCATGTCGTGCGCCTCAAGCCGTTTTACGCGCGGCAGTGAACGTGAAGATTGCATACTCTTTGCTTTATTACTGTACTTCTTGCTTGTGCTTATTGATGATTTTACTTTCTAGATTTATTATTGTTATTTATTGTTGCATGCATCCCCCCCCCCCCTCGTGTTCTTTTTTTAAGCATCGGGACGATGCTTTTTCAGAGGGGGCATTGCCACGCGCATTTCTTGTATCAGTTTTACAGCATTCGGTTTCCACCCATAACAGACTGTCAGCAATGTTCGGCGCAGACCCCGCCTCAGTGTTCTAGAAGCTTCGCGATCATAGTAGATCGTTTTGATCAGATTGCACGCAGGACGCCGACCGTCCAGCTTATTCTAGAGCTTGCCTGACCACCAGTGACAAGGCTAGAATGTTCGACGCGTGATGTATAAAAGCCGGTGCGTTCCAACGATGATCAGATTATCGACGGCCGACGCTCTGTTCGCCGCTATCGCTGCCAGTGTGTAGTGCTGTAGTCTGACCTTCAGTTTCCCGGCCACAAGTTCGGCCTAATAAAGAGTTTCTTCTTTTACACGCCGACTGTTGCCTTCGTCGACGTCACGCCCACGTGACAATATTAACTCACCTTGAAAAGAAATAAATACCCAAGTACATAACTAGACTTCGGAAAAATAAGGTGTGCCTTGAATTATAGAAGGAAGGCAGGGAGGTTAACCAGGCGCATGTACGCTGGAGGAATGGGATACAACTCTACTTCTATGGAAATGAACGAAGAGAACCAGCTATATATATATATATATATATATATATATATATATATATATATATATACATATATATATATGTAAGAACTCATATCTTGAGCCGAAATGAGTAAAAAAGCTGGATTTAGCCTAAACATGCTTGTGCCTGCGTGGTAACGTATCAAATATAACCTGTGTTGAGGCCTAGTTGATGACTCCTGCACGAAGCTACTATAGTTGTTGACAGTTTAACCGAAGAGCGGATAGCACAGTGTAGCACAGTGTAGGAAATATAACGATTCAGTTAGGTGACGTGAAGAGAGCGAAGCTGTATTCAATGAAGAAAGTGTGGAAGAAGGAAAGGATTTGCGATAATAACAATGACATATTCAGTCTAAATATAATGAACTCTCACTTGCAGCTCTTCAGATGAGAACGTTGCAGAACGTCTGGCGATCCCCTTTAATTTTGCTGGAAAAAGATATTTTGCTGTCTGAGTGCCCTGGACAACACCAATCTCTTGCGAAACAAAATTTTACGTCGCCGAAAGAAATTCGGAAGTCTCCACACTGCTAGACATGCTTTTTGCGAAAAAAAGTATTTTACCGATTGGTCTCAAAATTTTTCTAGGCATACTCTGAATAGGGTGAGCTTAAAAAGAAACTTGGACCATCTCCCCGAAGGGGAACCCTGATGGGATGCGAAGCAGCAGCGGTGCGCACGGCGTTGACCCGGTTGAAACGGGCGTCGACGCGGGTGCCGGAAGAACGGTTTGAAGCGAAACTCCGGTGTAGCGTTTACTGAGTAAACGTTTCTTTGAAACGCAAAGACACGGGAGGCGGGTCAGAGGTGTTGCGAGCGGGCGGCCGGCAGCCGGCAGCTGCGGCGTGACCTACTTGGCACCGCTCCAACACCTGCGGCGAGGGGGAGCGCGTTGCGGCGCGTTCGTGTGTACGCACGGAGGGACAGCGTTACACAGCCTAGCCAAATAGCTGCTTCGCATCTAAAAATGCTGTTACCTTTGAGAATGTGGTGAGTGACGTGCGCGCATGTTTAAAGTGCGCGCCATTACAAGAGTTCGAAGCAGACAACGACGACGAAAGTGGCACGAGCGACGCGCTGGAAAACAAAAGAACAAAGGAGAGAACAGACCAATAGGAAAAGGCCACGGGAGCCGCGAGAAAAGAGAGGGTGAAGCGTGGTGGCCAAGAGACGAGAGGAGAAGCGAGGAAGACGGGCCACGCTACTCGGCCGTCGGGTTCCGGACCCGAGCCTGGTGGACCGCTGAGCCCGGGGCGACCTGCAACGCACGAGCAGGCCATGGCCGCGCGTCTCTGACGTGCTGCTGCTTCGAGGCGTCCTGTGTCCGTGGAAGAGCTGAGCTGTCGGGCTTTGGGCACGAGCTCTGGCGTACGGGCCCGGCCAGGACGCGACTGCGGCTACAACGGCGGTGACTACTCTTCAAGTCGCTGCCAGTCGCACCTCCATTCCAAGGCGTGCTCCATTCCAAGGCGCGCCAACGGACTTTGGTGAGACCAGCGTCGTGTCTCGTGTCTATGATAAGATGAGGGACTGTTAGGTTAGGACTTCGGTAGCACGAGTGAATAGTGCAGGGTCAGTTGTCACATTCTGTCAGTGTATTCGTTTTTTTGTGTGTGTATAAAATGCGCTGTGCAAACGGCCTCGTCTGTTCATGGGTGTCTGTGGCGTTTCCCAGACACCCATTCACTAAGAACCTGCACGTTGTAAAAACACCCTAACAACGTAACAGAGTATTAGGAACCCTATTCTAGAAAAAGAATTGCGAATATGCCCCAATTGCCCTAATTCCAGATCTTTTTTTCGCTCCACTTGTATGACAGCCAATATTTAGAAAATTTGATAGAGCACAGTGGATTAACAATTGTGCAAATATAAGTGTAGAGCTTAATATTAAACGCAAATAAAAAATACTTAAATATGGGCACATCTCAAACAATTAAATATTTTGAAAATCAGGTTAAAATAGGCCATGATGGTGAATCTACTTCACCATCATGAACGTATACCAACACGGCAACTGGCAGTTATTCTAAAATAGGCCATCTTCGATTTTCTTTAAACTCCCCAGAAATAAAAGCAAGCGGATTTCTAACCGAATCCGTAAAAACAAGTTGCATTATTTTTTGTGAGATCGGAGCTGCAAACCCACCAATCTGGCCAAATTGGCGTCAGCGCGCAACCACGTAAATGAGCGAGCATGTAGCTATAGTGGCCATTGTCATGATTTTAGACCTTAAATATATAATCTCGTGTTTGGCAAACACCAAATTGACAGCGAAGGAAGGTTTGGTTTTCAAAAGTAAAAGTTACTGCGTTTTCTGACGCGATCGCAAAAACCTCAACTGACTCAGCGTGCTGCGATGCTATGTCACACGCTTCGTGCTACGCCCTCTTCCAACATCTCGCGTGCATGCGAGCCTGCGTGTGCCCCCTAAAGGAGAAGGCCGAAGAGGATAAAGCCAAGGGCCTTTATCGCTGCTCATCTCATAAGAGACGGTGTGCGGCGTTACAGGTGGTGTTTTTGCAGCCCCAGAACGCTGGTGAATATAAACAATAGAATTAAAGATAAAATGAACGCCTCGATATGTTTCAGAGAGGTCCAAGTCACAACATAGCGTCCGTCCGTAGTGTCGTTGACTCTCCGCCCGTCCACAACTGAGCCTATGCGAGAACACATGCACTTCTTGTACTCCCCCTGAGATTTATGGCTGAGTTGGAAAGCTGAAAGCGATCGCTTAGCGGTGACTTTCCAAACCGGCACAAGAATAAGGTTATCTATAAGCGGAACCTTCATAGCATGAAACATTTGTATATTGCATCCTTCGTGATCCTCATGCCAGAAGAAGGGCTCTCCCTCCGAGTAACCGCCACTCTTCTTCAGCCTCCTCAAGCAAATCGGCGTAAAATCTGCAGATGTGTCTGTGTGTGACAAAGGGCAAACCGCTCTCGAGGAGCTAAACTTATTTGACCGCTCGGTAGACACATCGCCCCTGAAGATGGCGGTGACGAGTAAACGTCATTGTCGGATGTCCTACGCCAGGCGCAGGAGGGCGAAGATCGGGGGGACCCGTCTCCATGACAATTTCTGCAAGTACCCTTTGTACGCTCAATGCCTATTTGACACCCTAATTACATTCGGGCTGAATAAACCTTCACATGCAGAAACCCGAGTCCAGTGCACATCGAAAAGTTTCCTGGTAATTGCTTTTGCATGGAACACCATTGTGACACGTACTAACTTGCATATGCAAGTTTGTACTTAAAAAAAAAAAAACTCCTCGCCTTTTTTCGGCCAATTCGCTGTTTTGTGAGCGCGAGAAGACAAATTTACGACCTGAAAATTATTGCGAAGCGTGTGACTGAGTATCGCAACATGCTAAGTCGCTTGCAGCCATGTAGTTTTTTTTTTTTTTTTTTGCGATTTGCGTGAGAAAATATAGTAATAATTTAATTTTAAAGGCCACCCCTTTGTTTTTTTCTCTCAAGTTGTTGTTTCGTGAACACGAGATAACATGCTTAAGACCTAAACGTCATGACAATGGCAACTATAGATACATTGTTCATTATTTACGTCGTTGAGCATTAACGTAATTTTGGCCAATTTGGTTTGGCAATTTATGTAATGAAAGCTTAGTAACTTTCGGAGAGCTGTGCTCCCACACATGCGGTGGTAGCAATCATGGGTGTCAAATCAAGCACGGTGTCTGCCGCATCCCTTGCAGCACCTGTGTAGTATATGCCATACCTCTGTCTTGGGGCAAGACCTACATCGGGCAAACTGGGCGCTGCATACTTAGGGAACATGCGCAAAAAGTAAACAACAATGTTGACAAAGGAGCACATCTTGTTGCTCATCTTAACTCCTGCTACCGCTGTGCTCCGTGATTTCTAGAGACGATGATCTTGGGCAGAAGCAGCAATGAACACGCGCGGCTTGCCTTGGAAGCAAACCGCATCAAGAAAAAGGGAGCTGATTGTATTAGTGATACGTCTATATCTTCGTACCCTTCCGAATATAAATTTATGCGTGCGCATCTTCGTTGGAAATCTGTTTTTACGTAAGTTGTACGTCTCGTTACGCATGCGCATGCAAGCTCTGTGGTTGTGGCGTTTATGTGCGTTGTTGACAGAAGAATAAAGCAGTTAGTAAGCGCCAGTGCTCGTCTCTTCTATCCTTTGTGGTCCACGTCTTGTTTGCGCTAAAGTTTTCACCTTAAATTATTCTTTCAGTGTTCATGGAATCACTTTTATCATGTTTAACTCACATTGTTTATAGTTATTCCAGATTTAGCAGATAAGTAGTAAAAAAACAGCATGGTTTGGCAATATAGGCAATGAAAGCTTAGTAACCTTTGGAGAGTTGGTTAGTGTACCACGTAGATGACCTTGTTTTTAAAGCTTTTTTTACATTATAATCATCGTACTTCGACCACCATGTTCTGTGCAAAAATGTTTCAAAGGCTATATTTGCAGCACGGTTATTTAAGCAGTAATTAAAAACAGAAGCGCAACATTTGTTACGGAAGGAGATCATGCTCGTTTTATAAAAATTTATTTACATTTGGAAACTGTTTTACCGAATGCAAAACCATGGAAAATATATCCTGCAAGTGGTAGTGATTATTGCAACTGTAAATCAGTTGGTATAAAACAGTCATAGACATAAAGTCAAATGTTAGAAAATATGCTAACAGCAAGATATATAAAATGTAGAGGCCGAAGTGGGGAACCTTGGAGCCCTCTGGATGTCACGTTAATACAAGCAGAGATAGTCGAGCTGTAAGAAACGAAGTGAGAACGAGGACAAATAAAGCTTGAGATCCAGTTAACGAGTTCAGGATTGTCTAGTTGAGTTTATTATGCAGTTTAGAATGTAATGCGGTGTGAAAAAGTTTCGAAAAATCAATAAAACTAACGTCAACCTGGTTTACCACCATCAAGGTTAAGACCAGTAAAACAGACTGGTGGGCTAGTTGGTACATCATCTCGAAGACTTAGCGCACGGAAACACGAGGACGCAAGGTAGGGACGAGGACACAGCGCTACTAACAACTGAGTTGTTAGTAGCGCTGTGTCCTCGTCCCTACCTTGCGTCCTCGTATTTCCGTGCGCTAAGTCTTCGAGAAGGTTAAGACAATGTCATGCATGAAATGAAGGGACACACGTGTGCATTGTCGTGCTAAAACCGTGCCCACACACGTCCTGCCCGTTGGATTATAGGGTAATGCACTTATGCCTGCGTGTCGCCGCTTAGCGAAAGGTGCGTTTTCTAGAAAGAAGTCATTTGTTTAATGCAGAAGTCTGAATATTTTTACTTTGATTAGTTGTCGCTTTATTCTTGGGGGAGGGGGGAGAGCTATTTCTTGGGCGAGTTGGAAATTCATACTTGGAAGGGTAGCTCTAGTGGACACGGACTAAAGGAAGGCACACGCACACACAGGCGTCAAATGAAATTGTCACGTGGCCAAATAAGCGATGTATATAGACTATTTTATGGATGGGTTTGAGTGCCGCCATAGTGGGCTGTTAACCTTGGTGTTTTGCATCTTTAACAACTAAGCGAACAGTACTGCTGCAGACGCATACGCATGAAAACGGTTGGGTTGGTGCATACGATGTTCATGGCCTATTTAATTAAAGTCGCAATATACGAAAACAAGAAAACATCGGCTTAACAGCCCAAGATGGCGGCGCCCAGATGCCTTACAGAAAATAGTCTATATGTAGGGCCGATTTTCAATAAAAAAACCAGTTGCTAGAGCGCTTCCGTCTGTGTGCTTGTGGGCCTTCCTTTAGTCCGTGTCCACTAGCGCTACCCTTGAAACCACAAAAACTACTGTATTATACCTTGCACTTTTCACATAAACTTTGCTGATTTATTACTCTTTATTTTCGGGAATCTTTCCTATTCCTGCAATTTATTTACTGCCTTTTGTGATTGTTCCCACAGCCACAAGTAAATTGCAGGAATAGGAAGTACAGAAGTGATTTGAAGTGCTGCTCTGTGTGCGAAGTTTTGATTAAATCCAAAGAAAGCCAACAAGGAAAAGTGTCTTAATCGATACGAATGCCCTTTATACAGAACTTCTGAGGGACAGTATGAAAACTAGATGAACTTCGTATCACGACGCTCGAGGTGTGCTGTAAGCGGCTTAAACCTTGGAAATCATGCGGTTGGTATTTCATTTGTTTCAGTCATATTTTTTTTTACCAGAAAAGCGTTGTGTGAAGCTTAGAATTTTCTGGCTTTTAAAACATGAATGGAAAAGAAAGAAACAAGAAAATAGAGGCATCCGTGATTCGTCGTGGCATCGCACTATTGAGCATACGGAGCCGAGCCAAGGCAAGTTTACTTCGGTAAAACCGTAAAAGTTCCAGCAACAAACATGCACGTCCCTCACTCGCAGTTTTGTTGGCAGCTCAGGGCAAAACCACGCCTTTGCGCGAAAATCAATATTCCTCGGTAGCTGGGGCAAAACAGGACAGTTAAACGGAGGGAACGTAAATCACCGATGCGCCGGGGTGGTACGTTGGAGGCACAACTTCGGTGCGGCAGGCTTTCCGTCGGCGTGTTTTTTGAGGCTGTCCGTGGTTTCAAGTAGCTCAACGGAAGGAAGGCGCGAAGCTCGCCTGCTACGCCTAAAGAGGAGTCGTTTGTTAGCAATTTTCGCGCCACACCCGAAACTGCAGCGGAGTGTTTTACGTACGAGACGCCTCCTCGTTGTCAGACTCTCCGACGACCTTGTAAGCGGGAACGCGCTTAGAACATCTCCATTTCTTCCGCGAGCTGTTTAATGTATCCCGGGTGAAGAGTCCGTGTTTCCTTTTTTATCATTACTTCTTTTTGGGCGAGTTAGTTCACGATGGAGCAAGGAAGTACCAGCGTGCACACACGCACCCACAACAAACAGACACGCTTGTGTGTACGTGTCGTTTCTTTGTGGGTGTGTGTAGCGCTGGTACTTTCTTTTTTTTGGTCCCCTGTTTTGTATATGCTTGTGATCCGAACCATTATCGTTCAGCTTTATGACTTACTTCACTTCGACGACTGTACGGTGTTCCGAGGCCTGCTTGCAAAAGCGAGTCCACGATTTACGCGAAGGGACGCGAAATTACAGTCCGGCGAAATTTTGAGAGGCCACCCCCCGGTTTACACCTGTGAGTAATGCAAGCGGTGCAATCGCTTTATTTCGCGCAAAAAACACAGGCTGTGCTGTAGCCCGCCCACTACCCCCCCCCCCCCCCCCACCTCCCCCCGGAAAAGAAAAAAAAAACTATAGCAGCTCTACTTCTGTGAAACCCGGGGAAAGACGTAGCCTGGACACCCAGCGATTTTCGTCGTCCAGTTCTCACTGTTTCGTTTACGAAAGCGTCGATGACACCAATGTTTCAGGTAAACGTGTAGGGTTTGACCGGCACAAGTACAATCTTGTTAGGGGGGATTTGAAACTCGGTGTGTGACATGAGCTCTATATACTTTTTTACTGCGCTTTATCGACTTCCTGATTGTTTCGGTAGTGGAGATACGCGTTGTCTTCAGCGAGCTCCGTCAGGTTGCTTCCCCCATCAGATGTAACAACGCAGAACTCGCGGAGCGCAAGAGGAAATGACATTCGCTTGCTCGGCGAGACGGTGGTGCCCTCACTTGCGTGCTGCCGAAGTCCGTCGCGTATTTGCAAAACGTTGTAGCCATTTTAAGTTCCTTATTGCGATTTTTTGGTGGCCATTTATGTCAATCATATTATTTTAGTCCTTGTTCGTCCTTCTTTTCTTCTTAACCTGGTTTTGAGCATTGCTAGCCTTGTTATGGCCTGTATTAAAGCGCTTTTTCTGAGCGTGATCACGGCAAACAGGTCCCCTAATGTGCTCCACACTTATAAAAAGAAAGTCGTTCCGTAGGGTCTCTCGTATGCATTCTTACGAGAATCAATGCCTCATGTTGTCGTGTGTGACGTTGTCGTACGACGCGTTACTGAATAAGGGTATCAAATGAGCTTGTTGGTGTGGCGTCATCATGCCAACAACCTCAAGCGATTTTCTTGGTGTTTTTTTTCTTTCCAAGGAAGCGTAGATATTTGTTCGCACGAAATAAACGCTCATGTTGTTAGCCAGCGCAAAGTCCTGCCTGTCTTTCTAATCCCGTTTGCTCGCGCTGTTTTCTATGACGTTATATACTGAAGTATTCTTGGTTGTAGTCAGTTGACCATGAATCGTCAGTTGACCATGAATCGTTGCTATTATATCAGTATGGAAAAAAAAAACTTGGAGTATACAGATGTTGCAGGTAACGTCCGTAAAAGATCATGGCTGTTCGGGACAACTCTGTTTAGGCCATTTCAAGCCTTAACATTGGACAGCGTCCCGCAGTGCTTGGAAATGGAAGAAAGTTCTCGCTCTTAGCCGCCGGAGAACTGCCGTTTCTGTGGAGGGCACGCCTATATAGCCTCAATTGTTGCATCACCATCACCAAGTCAATTAGAGCGCTTGAAGGTAGCACACAGAAACAATCTTCTTTTGGCGATGGGAGTTCTTCAGGAAGCTTGAAATGGGAAGGTCACCACTAAAGCCTAATCTCTTACACTTCGCGTTTTGGCATCCCAGGCCGATGTCTCTCTGTGTGTCAGACTTCGTGCGTTGGGTCGGCGCTACGAGGAAAAATATAAAGTAATGTCGTTATACAGCGTCGTTAGTATGGTCAAATACTGCCCTAAACAGCGCGAAAGCAGGGCACAGACTAAGGGAACCCATGATATCGAAGCTGACTCGCAATATAGGTTCAATCACCAAAGGAATGTGCACATCGCACACCGTGGGTTAAGAGCGCGGAAGGCAGTGTAGTAATTTTCGGTTAGTTTCTTCAACTTCAGGCAATCAGAAAATCCTCCCCAGAAGCGTCAGTCAAGCTAAGTCACGATAACGATGCCACATTAAATAGTGAGCGCCCATTACCATATGCGTCACAGTGAATCTTCATCCTACTTTTTTGAACAGTGGCATTTCCCATATTGGGAAAACTGCCGTAATGACAGCTCCACAGTCCACGTCATTTCGTACTGCGTGTCATGTGAGCGCAGCGCCAATTTTAATTGTGTCACCATTACCAAAAAGCATGCGAGTTAGCGGACGCCTGCGGTCATCGAGGATTTCGACATTACCTAGCATCATCCTTGTTGCGTCACGTTTGAGTATCCAAGTAATTTTTTGACATGGAGATTGGATATTTGCAAGATCAACTCCTCGCCGCCTTTGCGTGCCCCCATAATTCACTCGCTTATTTGCACGTATGTTACGCATTTTATTGCCATCTCTGGCTTTATAGTCCCCACTCGCGCAATAAACCCTCGTTCAAAGTCAGTGCATATGCCATGTCCCGTCTTTGCGCTTCTTACAGCATAGTGCGGAAGGAATAGATTTGCTTGCAAAAAGCTTGACGTAATTATCGCTCGTATCTTATTTCTTCTTACATAGCTTCCACGCATTGAAGTGTTTACGCTCTTTCTCATTCTTCCAGTTTACCTTGTCACGAAGGAAGTCGCCAGTAAGAGTCCTGCTCAAATCAGCAGACTTATGCTGATCGTTTGTAAAGAAATCCACGCTATAGCCAAAATAACAAGCCTCCTTCGTGCGAATTTTACTGTGTTAATAAAGCGAATATATTTTTAACCTCTGTAGGTTCCCTTTACATTCTCAGCCATCGTTTATTATGTCCCTGTATATTGAGTATCTTGTGATCATTACTGGATAATTCTGAGATTTTGACAATTAAATGAAGATAGCGCAAAATACCGTAAAGGTAGAAAGAAGGGGAATGGATTGAGTGGCTTGTTTGTTGGTTAGACTCATCTTAGTGAAGCCAAGAAAAGTATATGGGAAATAGTTTATGGTTATTAACCATATTGTAGTAATTGTGCCATCGGTGGTAAGGAATTTAAGTATACGAAAAAAATGGTCTTGCATTTGGCTCGATGCTCTAACAATCGAGCTATAACAGCGTCTTGTCCTCCGTACATTGTATTCGGCATTTATTGTGCATTATTGTGAGTGCAGTTATGGCAGCGCCACTCGTAGCCATTGCGATGAATACGGAAAGCCCCGGATGTCTTCATGTTTTAAGTAATGTTTATATACAGCTCATTGCCTTGTAGGGAATTGCAGAAAAGTCTTGCTATGCCTCAGCCCTGTATAAGCGCTATGCGAATCCATGCCGCGTGGTTTCTTTTGCAGTTCATTCAGAGATTCAGCATTCCCACATATGCAGGCATTATAACACTTATACCGTCACGTAGTTATGGCAGTTAGGTATGCGGCAGTCAGACTGTCGCTCACGGAGCTCTTCATTGGATGAACTTGTACTCAGAAAATGAGGAGGCATCCAATGAACACGTGAGTAACACTCACTTATGGTGGCTTGTTGGGCAAGATTGCGCATAGTTCTAGGTATGGATATGCCAGGAGTGCCAAAAGAAAACAAGACTAGGGACAATCATTCTTTATTCAATTCAATCAGTTTGTTACAATACACAAGGTACAGTATACACATGTAAGGGGCAGGGTTGGCAAAAAGGCAATTTAATGCCTCACAAGGCGCCGGAACCCGTCCCAGACTATAAAGCGCACAAAAAGCAGTAATGTACACATACTTTAAAAAATATTTTAACAAAGAAGCAGCCACAGTTACAAATTTTTTTTAAGAGCTTATAAAACAACGTTAGATGAACATTATAATAAGTACAGACCTGTCTGCAAGACTCAGTTTATAGCAAACAAAGCAAGGAATATGTGAATGAACCCAAACTTTTCGAATAACAAACCAATTTATTAGAACTCATTAATGAAAATGTCACGAGTGTATACACGTCAATTATAAATACAACCTGTGTGATACCGCAGAGAGAGGAAAAGTTATTTTTGGAGCCCTACTAGATATGTGTGTATCTTTTTTTTAAATTCAATTAATGAGCGGCTTTCTTGCAATATGGTGGTAATTGCGGGATGTGCATTTAATAGGGCAGAGATCATATGCGCTAGCTTTTGCGTGCCGTAGTTAGTCCGTATTCTTTCGCTGCAGTATGTTATGCGTCTGAAGCTGTATGTATGCTGTCTTCGTGTATATGCATCATGAAAAGCGACCGGGTCAGATTTCAATTTATCCCATATGATCATCGCTATTTTTTTGTTCAGGATGTTCTCAAACTTTAATATATCGTGTTTGTCGAAAAGTGGAGTGGAATGTGTTCTAGTTCGAACCCCTTCAATTATCCGAACTATTCTTTTCTGTAGTTTATAAATACATTCTTTGTTTGTGTTTGTAGTGTTACCCCATATTAATAAACAGTAATTTATACGCGAGTAAACTAAGGAATAGTACAGTTGCTTCGTTATCCAACTTGGCAGAAAACATCTGATTTTCCCGATTACACCAATTGAGCGCGAAAGGTCGGTGCGAACTTTGTTTATGTGATATGTCCAGTCAAGTGTTTCATGAAAAAATAATACCGAGAAATTTTTGGGATGTGACCCGCTCAATCGATTCCCCTCGAAACTTCACTTGGATGTCACGGGGTATACTTTTATTTTTTGCGCGAAAAATAACATATTGTGTTTTTTTGGTGTTTAGTTCAATCTTATTTGCTATTAACCATATTGATAAGTGCTTAAGCCATTTGTTTGCTTGCTCTTCTAAGCTGTTGATATCGTTGCCAGAGAAAAAAACGTTCGTGTCATCGGCGTATAGAACCATGTCTGGGGTTAGTGGTATATTAACAATATCATTGATATATAAGAGGAACAGGAGCGGGCCTAATATAGATCCTTGAGGGACGCCGTACTTAATTTTATCCATTTTTGATACTGGATAATGCATATCACAATACTGAAATCGATTTGTTAAATAACTGTCTATTAATTTGAGTGAAACACCTCTTATGCCGTATAGATTTAATTTCACCAGGAGTATTTCATGTTTGATCGAATCGAAAGCCTTTTTGAAATCAAGAAATATTCCAAGCGTATAAGATCTCTGCTCAAAATTATCTATTATTTTGTCCTTGATAGACAGCAAAGCCCCCTCTGTACTTTTTTTCTTCTGAAAACCGTACTGCTGTTTTGTTATTATGTTTTCTTGGCTACAAAAGTTTGAGATTCGAAAGTATAAGACTCGTTCTATAATTTTTGAAAATATGGGCAAGACAGATATAGGTCTATAATTATTTAAGTCATCTTCATTACCACCTTTGTGAATGATCTAGACCCTGGCTACCTTTAGCTTATCAGGAAATATTCCGGTGCTTAAAATCAAATTACATATGTGTGAGAGGGGCAGACTAATATTCTGTGAGACTGCTTTTAATGGCCCTGCTTTTATACCGTCAACACCTGCCGCAGAGTTGTTAGGTAGATTCATAATGAAACAATGTACTTCAGATTCATCAGTGGGGGGCCAAAAAAAGCGATTTTGTAATACTTTTTTGTAATGTACGATCTTGGTTCACAGTCTGCTTCGGTATTAGCGGAGGTTTCACAAGCACCCGATTTCAAAAAAATGATTGTTGAACTTATCAGCGAATAATGTACCGGAGCAAGGTTTGCCTTCTATCATAAGCTCGGTGATGGTTTTTTTACTTGATGAAGATAAAAGACTATTCATGGTATTCCAAACTGCCTTCTGGTCATTCACAATAGCAGAAAACTTGTGTTCATAATATTGTATGCGTGCCCGCTTAATATCAGGCCCTAATTTATTTCTAAACTGTTTAAACTACCGTAAGTAGTCGATTTGCTTTGTTTTGATGAAAGTGTGAAATAGGTTATCCCTTTCTTTTATTCTCTTTAGAAGTGACGCATCTATCCATGGCTTTCTGGCTTTTTTGTTCGTTTTGAGCAGTACTAGAGGAAATGCCTGATCATAGAGCTGTGCTATTTTCAACTCAAATGTTTCGTAAGCTCGTACAGGTTCTGTGATTTGTAATATTTCACTGAAATCTGCCGCAGTAACTAATCTTTGAAAGGTTTGAATTTTTCTCAGTAGTGATTTTCCTGTAGTAAGTAGGGTTGATTTTCTAACGCTTTGTTTTATGTGACTTTATGAATGCAAAAATCGGAAAGTGGTCACTAACACCGGGTATAACAACTCCAGCACATATTTCATTTTTCAAGTTTGTGAAGCACAAGTCAAGAAGGGTTTCAGACACTTCTGTCATCCGAGTAGGCACATGAATTTCGTTCTCATAGCCAAAACAGAGCATTGTGTCAAGAAGGTTTTGCTTGTTAACAGAGGTAGTCAACATGTCAATGTTGAAATCGCCCGTTACAATCACCAGTGCATTTTGTCGTTCACAAAATTCCAATAACTCCCGAACAAAATATAAGAAGGCTGACACAGTTCCGGAAGGAGGCCTATATATTACCACTAGGAACAGATTAGCCGACCTCACCATGACTGATTCAAAATCACAAGTTGTAACTGTATATTCTTTTATGACATCAAATTTAAGGCTATCGTGGATATAAATTGCCACACCACCACCTCTTTTGTTCTTTCTACAGACTGTGACGCAATTGTAGCCTGTAAATGATACAGCGTCTTCACAGCTCGTGAACCAAGTCTCAGTAAAAGCTAACAAATCAAATTTATGCTTTAAGAGGTCGAGCAGTATGTCAACGGCCTCTTTTTTATTTCGTAAGCTTTGCGAATTCAGATGAAGCAATGATAACTGGTCTTTATCGTGAAAAAGGTTTAGTCGCTGAAAGGAATATGCGTCGTAGTAATGGTATTTATGTTCATGCGCCATAGTGACGTGCTGATCCGGTGTGGGCTGTCATCATTTAGTTTAGCGAATTTTTTCGAGATCTTGCTCTGATGCGATTCTGATTACTCGGTCACGCGGGGTGCGGCGCACAAAAAAGCTTTCCGTTTCTGTGCCATGTGAACTGACCCAGGCAGCACACAACGTCGGGCCGATATTGGTTTTAAGGCGGCTGTGGGCGGCCCAACCACGGTCCGTCGTTGCCGGCATGGAGCCAATATTGTCACGTGGTCGTGACGTCGACGAAGGCAGAACTCGGTGGGTTCAAAATGAAACTGTTTATTAGGCCGAACTTGTGGCCGGTAAACAGAAAGTCAGATTTCAGCAATACACACTGCACTGATAGCGGCGAACAGAGCGTCGGCCGTCGATCAACTAAACAACGTTGGAACGCGCCGGCTTTTATAACTCACGCGTCGAACATTCTAGCCTTATCACTAGTCGTCGCGCACGCTCTGGAATAATCTCGAGTGGTCGTGTCTTGCGTGCAATCTTAACAAAACGATCTACAATAATCTAGAACAATAAGGCGCGGTTTCTAGAACAATAAGGCGCGGTTTGAGCTGAGCTTTGCTGACGGTCTCTGTGGGCGAAAAAGCGAATACAACAAAAGTGAAAATAAGAATAGCGCGTGGCAATGCCCCCCTCTGAAAAGGCATCGTCCCGATGCTTAAAACAGAACACGGGGGAAAATGCATGCAACAATAAATCACAACAATAAAGAAAGAACGTACAATAATTAAGCAATAAGTGCAGTCCTCGGGTTTGCTAACGCGCGTAATACGGCTTGAGGCGCACGACATGGACGACTTCAGGTCGCGCACGGCGCCGTTGAGAGTTCGTGATGCCGTCCGGGACGACCTCGTAGTCCAGAGCACCGAGACGTCGAAGCACCTTGTACGGCCCGAAGTATCGCCGAAGAAGCTTCTCACTGAGTCCCCGTCGGCGTATTGGCGTCCACACCCATACATGGTCACCGGGTTGGTATTCCGTGTGGCGTCGTCGAAGGTTGTAGCGGCGACTGTCAGTCCTCTGCTGGTTTTTGATCCGTAGGCGGGCGAGCTGCCGTGCTTCTTCGGCGCGCTGTAGGTAGGTGGTCACGTCGATGTTTTCCTCGTCGGTCACGTTTGGTAACATGGCGTCGAGCGTCGTTGCCGGGCTCCGTCCGTAGACCAACTTGTATGGCGTCAACTGCGTCGTTTCTTGTACCGCCGTGTTGTACGCGAAGGTCACGTACGGAAGGATGGCGTCCCACGTCTTGTGTTCGACGTCGACGTACATGGCCAGCATGTCGGCGATGGTCTTATTTAGACGCTCGGTCAGGCCGTTGGTCTGTGGGTGGTAAGCGGTGGTCCGGCGGTGACTTGTGTGGCTGTATCCCAAGATCGCCTGGGTTAGGTCAGCCGTAAAGGCCGTACCTCTGTCGGTGATGAGAACCTCTGGGGCGCCGTGTCGAAGGACGATGTTCTCAACGAAGAACTTGGCTACCTCGGCGGCACCGCCTTTGGGCAGGGCTTTTGTTTCGGCGTAGCGGGTGAGGTAGTCGGTGGCTACGACGATCCATTTATTTCCGCAAGTCGACGTTGGGAACGGCCCCAGAAGGTCCATCCCGATCTGCTGGAACGGTCGCCGAGGAGGCTCGATCGGCTGAAGGAAGCCTGCTGGCCTTGTTGGCGGTGTCTTCCGTCGCTGACAGTCTCGGCACGTCCTTACGTAGCGGGCGACGTCGGCGGCAAGGCGCGGCCAGTAGTACTTTTCCTGTACTCTTGCGAGCGTGCGGGAAAGTCCGAGGTGTCCAGCCGTCGGGTCGTCGTGTAGTGCCTGGAGTACTTCTGGTCGCAATGCTGAAGGCACTATGAGAAGGTAGTTGGCTCGAAGTGGCGAGAAATTCTTCTTTATGAGAACGCCGTTTCGCAAGAAAAACGAAGCGAGTCCCCGCTTGAATGCCTTCGGAACAATGGCGGTCTTGCCTTCAAGGTACTCCACAAGGCCTCTGAGTTCCGGGTCGGCTCGCTGTTGTTCGGCGAAGTCGTCGGCATATATGGTTCCCACAAAGAAGTCATCCTCCTGGTCATCCTGCGGCGGCGGGTCGACGGGGGCGCGAGATAAGCAGTCGGCGTCGGAGTGTTTTCGCCCGGACTTGTAAACGACGGTAATGTCGAATTCTTGAAGTCTCAGGCTCCACCGTGCGAGGCGACCAGAAGGGGTCTTTCAAGTTAGCTAGCCAACACAAGGCGTGGTGGTCACTCACAACTTTGAAGGGTCTGCCGTAAAGGTAGGGGCGAAACTTGGATGTAGCCCAGATGATGGCAAGGTACTCCTTTTCTGTTGTGGTGTAGTTGGCCTCTGCCTTTGATAGCGACCGGCTAGCATAACTAATGACCCTTTCCAGTCCGTCAGTCCTCTGCACAAGAACGGCGCCGAGTCCTACACTGCTTGCGTCGGTGTGTACTTCTGTTTCGGCGTGTTCGTCGAAATGCGCAAGTAACGGAGGCGTCTGCAGGCGTCGTTTTAGTTCCTGAAATGCTTCCTCTTGCGGCGTTTCCCACTTGAACTCGACGTCGGTCCTGGTGAGGTTAGTGAGAGGCTCGGCGATGCGGGCGAAGTTTTTAACGAACCGTCAGTAATAGGCACACAGGCCGAGAAATCGACGCACGGCCTTCTTGTCGGCGGGTGGCGGGAATGTGGCGATGGCAGCTGTCTTCTGCGGGTCGGGGCGTACTCCGGACTTGCTCATCACGTGGCCCAAGAACAAGAGTTCCTCGTAGGCGAAGCGGCACTTTTGTGGCTTCAGAGTGAGTCCGGAGGTCTTGATTGCTTGAAGTACAGCTTCAAGGCGCCGGAGGTGTTCGTCGAAGTTTGAGGAAAACACAACGACGTCGTCCAAGTACACAAGACAAGTCTGCCACTTCAAGCCTGCCAGTACGGTATCCATTACACGTTGGAACGTCGCAGGCGCCGAGCAAAGACCGAAGGGCATTACCTTGAACTCGAAGAGGCCGTCTGGTGTGATAAAGGCAGTCTTCTCTCGGTCTCTCTCGTCGACCTCGATTTGCCAGTAGCCTGTCTTGAGGTCCATCGACGAAAAGTACTTTGCGTTGTGGAGTCGATCCAGGGCGTCGTCTATCCGTGGGAGGGGGTACACGTCCTTCTTCGTGATCTTGTTCAGGCGACGGTAGTCGACGCAGAAACGTAGCGTGCCGTCCTTCTTCCTCACCAAAACCACGGGAGACGCCCAGGGACTCTTGGACGGCTGGATTATGTCGTCGTGTAGCATTTCGTCGACTTGTTTCTTCACGGCCTCGCGTTCGCGCGTCGATACTCGGTACGGGCTCTGTCGAACTGGTCGAGCACTTTCTTCTGTAATGATGCGATGTTTCGCGACTGGGGTCTGTCGAATTCTTGACGACGCCGTGAAGCAGTCTTCGAATCGATGGAGCAGGGCCTTTAGCTGGTCTTGCTTGACCTTCGGAAGGTTCGGGTTGACGTCGAAATCTGGTTTGGGACCTCGATTCGTCGAAGCAGGTTCGGTAGCATCGGAGAGGGCGAAAGCGTGGCTGGTGTCCATGAATTTCTCGATGTGGGCGACCGTCGTACCAATGTTAACGTGCCTATATTCGTGGCTGAAGTTAGTCAGCAGTACACTTGCTTTGCCATCACGCAACTCAGCGATGCCTCTTGCGACGCAAATCTGACGGTTTACAAGCAGGTGCTGATCGCCCTCGATGACGCCTTCGAAGTCTGCGGGCTTTTGAATGCCGACGGAAATTATGATGCTGGAGAGAGGCGGAATGGTGACGTGCTCTTCTATCACGTTCAATGCATGGTTCCCCGGCGTCGTCTGGGTAGGCAGAGCTTTTTCTGAAGTTAGTGTTATCGACTCAGATCTTAGGTCGATGACGGCGCCGTGGTCACTTAGGGAAGTCCATTCCAAATATCACATCCCTGGAGCAGTTTTGTAGGATTACAAAGCTCGCAGGATAAGTCCTGTTATTGATGGTGACTCTCGCCGTGCAAACACCGGCCGGCGTTATTAGATGACCGCCAGCGGTCCGGATTTCAGGGCCTTGCCAAGCAGTCTTCACTTTCTTCAACTTCGCCGCGAAAGGGCCACTGACGACGGAATAGTCGGCTCCAGTGTCGACGAGGGCGGTGACGTTGTGGCCGTCGAATATTACGTCGAGGTCACAGGTTCGTCGTCGTGCGTTGCGGTTGGGTCGCGGCGTCGGATCACGGCTGCGTCGAAATGTTGCTCTGCTTGCACGTGGCGCCGTCCCGTCTTCGTCGGTCCGCGACGTTTCGTCGGCAGGGTTTCGTCTGCTTCGCGTCGTGTTCTGTAGGTATTGTCGCGTTGTCGTCGTCGGTGGCCGCGGAGGATCTTCGGCATTTCGTCGTACAGCAACCGCACCTCCATCGGTTGCTGCCCTTAGTTTCCCTGATACGGGCTAGGCGACCGGCCCCGGTTTGGGCCAGTGTACTGCCGGCGGTGCGGTGACATGTAGCGGCCGGGTGACGGTGAACGGGATGACGGTCGTTGTTGTTGCCACTGTGTTCCGGTAATGTAGTCGGCGATGTCGCGAGGTAGTTCACCCCGCTGCGGACACGGCGCGTTGACGGCGAAACCGCGCAGCCCCATCTGTCGGTACTGGCAGCGGCGGTAGGTGTGGCCGGCCTCCCCACAATGGTAGCAGAGCGGCCGGTTGTGAGGGGCGCGCCAGACGTCGGTTTTCCTTGGCGCGTAGCGCTGGCCGACAGGGGGGACGGTAGGGCCTCGGTCGTGGTGGCGGCGGCGGCGTCTGGCGACGGAACTCCGGCGATGCGGTGACTTGATGTTGTCGCGGAACGGGAACAGGACGGCGGACTGCAGCAGCGTAGGTCATAGCCTCTGGATGTGGCTGCGGGGGTTCGGGGACTCCCAACGCTTGCTGGACTTCGTCACGAACGATGTCGGCGATCGAGTCCACTTGAGGCGGTGGCGAGGGTAAAAGCTTGCGCAGTTCCTCGCGCACGATCGCTCGGATCGTTTCGCGCAGGTCGTCGGAGCAGAGGGAATGAACGTCTGCATACCCTGGCGTCGAGCGGCGATTGAATTGTCGGGTGCGCATCTCCAGTGTCTTTTCAATCGTCGTTGCCTCGGAGACGAATTCCTGGACAGTGCTTGGTGGGTTCCGCATAAGCCCAGCGAAGAGCTCTTGATTTACTCCTCGCATGAGGAAGCGGACTTTCTTGTCCTCGGGCATAGCAGGGTCAGCGTGGCGAAAGAGTCGTGTCATTTCCTCTGCGAAGATGGCCACGCTTTCATTCGGAAGTTGGCTCCGCGTCTCCAGCAAGGCTGCGGCCCTTTCTTTTCGGACGACGCTCGCGAACGTCTCCAGGAAAGCGCTGCGAAGAAGGTCCCATGTTCGAAGTGTGGACTCCCGGTTCTCGAACCAGGTCCTTGCTGCGTCTTCCAGGTAGAAGTATGCGCGGCGCAGTTTTTCGTCGGAGTCCCAGTTGTTGAAAGTCGCGACTCGTTCGTACGTTTCTAGCCAGGTCTCGGGGTCCTCACTTGGCGATCCATGGAAAATGGGTGGCTCTCTCGGTGGCTGGATAACGATCGTTGCAGGGGACACAGCGGCCGTCATCGTGCCTGTCGTCTTCGTCGCCGCGGCTTTTGGCTTCTCCGGTAGGAGTCCGTGCTGCGGGGGAAGTCCTTTCAGTCTGCGGCTGGCTCGACTGTCCGTGGCGGGGTGGGTGTCTTCGTCACGATTTGGGCTGGGTTCACGGCTTGACGGGGGCGTCCGGTACATGAAAGAGGCAGCACCTCCACCAGATGTCACGTGGTCGTGACGTCGACGAAGGCAGAACTCGGTGGGTTCAAAATGAAACTCTTTATTAGGCCGAACTTGTGGCCGGTAAACAGAAAGTCAGATTTCAGCAATACACACTGCACTGATAGCGGCGAACAGAGCGTCGGCCGTCGATCAACTAAACATCATTGGAACGCGCCGGCTTTTATAACTCACGCGTCGAACATTCTAGCCTTATCACTAGTCGTCGCGCACGCTCTGGAATAATCTCGAGTGGTCGTGTCTTGCGTGCAATCTTAACAAAACGATCTACAATAATCGCGAAGGTTCTAGAACAATAAGGCGCGGTTTGAGCTGAGCTTTGCTGAGGGTCTCTGTGGGCGAAAACCGAATACAACAAAAGTGAAAATAAGAATAGCGCGTGGCAATATGGGCGGAGCCGTTGACTTTCGCCGGCAACATTGGGCCGATTTTGCCGTCCTTCAGCCGATGTTGGGCTTTCACCGGCAACATTGGGCCGAGTTTGCCAGCCTCCCGCCGTACCTCCGCCGATATCGGCTTAGCCGATGGCTTTCACCGGCAACATTGGGCCGAGTTTGCCGGCGTCCCGCCGTACTTCCACCGATATCGGCTTAGCCGATGGCTTTCACCGGCAACATTGGGCCGAGTTTGCCGGCGTCCCGCCGTACTACCACCGATATCGGCTTAGCCGATGGCTTTCACCGGCAACATTGGGCCGAGCTTGCCGTCATTCTGCCGTGTATCAGATGCTTCAACTGATATCGGCAGCCATGGGCGTCGGCAGGGGGGTGCGAAAGGGGCACTTGCCCCCCTCAAGCCTCACAAGCACTTGGCCTCACCCAAGCTACACCAGTGCTCTCCCCCTCCCCCCAGCCGCGATGCAGCACTCGTTTGCACCCCCCAAGAGAAAATCCTGCCGACGACCATGTCGGCAGCTGAAGGCTTTCAAAGGCAGAATTGGGCCTTTTTTTCCCGTGTTGTTGCCGCTCTTAAAGTAATGTTGTCTGAGTCAATTGTTGGTTAGCTTTCATCGACGAAGCTGGAATACCTTCTTGTCTTCCTTCAGACAGTTATATATTGCCCTGTTGAGAACGTCCTCCTGCGTCGCGGCGCTACAGAAGTCGTCGTCACTGACACAGGTACGGATTTTACGGCGGAAATAACGCAAACCATCTTGACATACAAGTCACCGACGGACAACCGCAACTATATCATCCGCAGACGAATGGCCTCACCGAGCGGCTAAATAAAACCGTCGCTGACATGTTGGCAATCTACTGTACGTCGACGTCGAACACAAGCTTGTAATGCCATAGAACATTAAGCGCTTGAATATTACTCGCATAAGCTGCAGAAAGCTGCTACATGGATTGGTGTACTAGCAAAAATAAGAAAGTGCATGCATGCATTGTATCGTGCTAATGCCGCATGTACTATTCGGGGCGTGAAGTAACGCCGAGTAAATAGCTTGCATCCTCTTGTTAGTTTCTGCAAGGACATTAACTAACAGTTATCACTGGCACTGATGCTTTTCTACCCAAAAAGCGGCCTTCAGACTGACTCACATTAGATGGCCATTTCGTTGACGAGCTGTTCAACGCTACAAAAACTGAACTTACATTCAAAGTCCAACTCTTTCGTAAATGTTTTTGCCATTGGTCGGTAGACCTTACTGATATATCCAGCATCAGGATTCGCCCAATCATTCCAGCAGGAATACATTTAGCGGAAGGAGTTTTATGTGAATACTAAATCTGTGCATAAACCGGGCCTTACATCATATTTCTAGCGCTATATCCTTTACATCCTTTCAGCCGCTGACCGCATGGTGTGAGTGCTTATAAATTGCACGAATAGTTTCCTGCCTGTGGGTGTGCACGTATTTACACACGCGCATGTTGTGGTCAAGCGTAACAAACGCATTTGCTTCAGTGATGTCACATAATTTTGCCTTGTGAAAGTAGTAAAAAGCTCAACAAGGAGTGTTGCTGAGCTCGTTGTTCATTACTTGAGAAAAATAGGTATGGCGCAAGAAAGACCGGGAAGAAGTGTAGACACGTTTTTTTCGGTAAAAACCTTCCAAATCAACTAGCCCACCATGACAAACAATCGTTAACGAACATAAAAAACACGTGTTTGACACGTGTTTGCCAGTTCGTGTTTTCACTTCATCGCCGTCTTTTTGTCCCATACCTATCATTTTGAAGTAAAAATGTCGTTCAACGATTGCTTCCCACGTGCGTTTAGAAACAGTCGCCTTTAATGTTACTATTGCAAAAGAAGAAGAAACGCCGGCCACAATAAAACAATTTAAAACAAAACGAGACGTTTCTGGCTCCCACACGGGAGCCTTGTTCACAGTGAAGTTCAAAAAAAAAAAAAATAGATGCTCCTAAGAAGGGAGAGATTTTTTTTTTTGAACTTCACTGTGAACAAGGCTCCCGTGTGGGAGCCGAAACGTCTCGTTTAATTTGTTTTAAATTGATTTTATTGCGGTCGGCATTTCTTCTTCTTTTGCAATGCCTCCTCCCGACCAAACGGGATTCCGTCAAACTCTGGATTTCATTAATGTTACTGTTATTGCACGGGAAATACGATAAAAAATGCGGTTACAACATGGTGTACGGAAAGTTTTCACGTAGCGACACTTGGAACAAGCGACGCATTGAAAAATCCACGTAGCCCACAGACATGCTGTGGAGGGGGGAGAGGACACAGGGGGGGGGGGGGGGCGCACACTACTGTCGGAGGCTGAGCCGTGCTCCTAAGAAGGGAGAGTCAGCATTTTTTTCGTCTTCTTCCAGCTCTACCCCTCCCCCCCCCCTCCCCCTCCGCCTTTACTCCTGTCGTTCGGCGCGTCATTGTCGCATAGGCGCTGTGCCGTGCTCCCGACCGGGCTGCAGAAATTAGGCGCCTCTTCCTTCTTCGAACCACAACCACCACCACCATTGTCGCGAAACTTGCTTGACCAGGCAGGGAAGGGTAGCCAGCTCGATGGAAGGATAAGTTGTAGCGAGAGCAGGCTTTTTCGTCCCGGCCAGCAGAATTCTTCAAGAAGTGTCGGTGTGTGGACATGTGCGGAGGAAAGTCAAAAAACGTGTGCGAGACGGATACGCGGCAAGATTCCAGCGCTGTTTTCGGCAAAGATCCCCGCAGCTAGCAGCCAGTGGCTACGTGCTTCCACATCGGACTCGCTCGCTTCATTTAAGGACACGTCTTGACTGCTCTTACGTCTGTCCAGACAGATTTTTCTCTTTATCGTGCGTTCGCTATTGACCATGCCTTTTATTCGCTCGTGTTCTTACCGATCCAAGAGCCATGCGTGAAAGGTATTCATGCATGCTTCTTTTCCGTTACATTCTTACCTTGAGATAAGGAATGCGTGCGTGCTTGTCTACCTTGTTTAGATGTACAGTATATGGAACCTTGCGGCACCACTCGCAACGTTTTTCAGGTCGCTTGCTGTAGTTTATTCATGTTTCTGTCCCATAAGTTATGACTGGAAGAATTGTGATTTCCGCTTAAAGGATAGGGGTAATTTAATTTCCAGTCATGTGTTACGATGGACTAATGTTTGCGAACCAACCCAACCTTACTTTTCGGTGAATTTGATAAACATCGGGTGGGGGGGGGGGGGGGCTACTCTGTTAGTAACCAACCTTATACATGCACTTCTAGTCTGTTTGCCACCCGTAATCTCCCTTTCTCGCCGGGCCGCCTAACATGATGTTTGTTTTCTTCGGGTACATCTTTAATCCGGCTTCTTTCATTTACATCACCAGTATTTTTTTTGTTTCGTGATTCGTCACCGTCATAGCCGCAAAGCGCGATATCGTCCACAAAACACAAGTAGCTATGATATTCTTCGTTAATTCTTAATCATATTTTTTCCCGTTCTATGTTTTTAAATATTTATTCTGAATGTGCCTTGAATAACATTATAACTCTTCGCCTGACCCCATTCTCGATCATATTTTCGTGTTTTTCATTAGGAATACGGTGGCTGTGGGATCGTTTTAGATGTTGGCTACGGTATCTATAGATGTTTAGGTGTTCCTTTATGGCATCATTATTCCGGAACTGCTGGCGTGTGTTCATATGTGTGAATAAATGTCTGTTTATCACTTTGAAAATGTGTTGCTCCTTCATTACCTAGACGCATGCGTAATTGATGCAGCAGGACTTTCATCCTTTTAGGTGTGTTGGAGACAATATTGACTTTTCTTCTCAGCCTTGCACGGTTCCATAGAATTCTGGGTCTCAATGCTATGCTAAGACCCCAAATGGGTCGTTCTGCTTACGAAGTATTTACCGAATACGGCGTCAACGGTAGTCGATGAATGCCGTTGTGCTGCGAATAGGTTTTTTTTATTTGCACTGCTGACTTACAGTACAGTAATCACAGGAATACCGAACTATGCATGGTCGCCACGCAGCCGTTTCACTTTATAACACGCGTATCAGCCTTTTTAATCAAGCTACTGTAGGCATCGAGCAACCACCGCCGGTGTCCCCATCTAAACTGGCTACGTGCAGACTACAACGGCACAGTATATTACCTTACTCACCGCACGGTAAATTACCATAATAACGAGTGCTAACCGTCGCACCGGCGGCTTCCCAAAGTCGGCGAGGCCAACACCACGCCAGCATCGCCCAGCTTACATAGGCCCAATGACGGCTTGCCATCATCTGCTGAATAACGGCAGGCCGGTCTCGGACCGACGCTGGCAAGCCGTCATCGGCCGAACGCCGTCAAGCCCTCATCGGCCCGGCGCCGGAAAGCCCTCAACGGCCCAACGCCGGCTAGCCCTCATCGGCCCAACGCCGGCTAGCCCTCATCGGCCCAACGACAGCTAGCCCTCATCGGCCCAACGCCGGCTAGCCGACATCGGACCGATGTGGGTGAAAGTAGCGCGAGCGTGATTTGCCGACATGGGGCGAATATTGCCGCCGACGTTAGCCGACATTGGGCCAAGATCGGTCCAATGCCGGCGTGCTGCCTGGGGATATTCTTTTTTCAGTTGCCCTCGATTTCATTTTCCAGAAAAGTGCTTTGTTATACGCTGTGAGGTTTTCATTGAAGAAAATATTTAACTTTGCTTTTCTTAAGTCGCTCTTCTTCTCAAGCCATCTTTCGTAAGGCGAGACGAGAACCTGACTATCACAATATCAGGTTTATCACTTTTTTTGTCGTTTTTCGATGGCATACGGTGCACAGCCTCGACGTCACTCTCGGAAAGTGGTGGAAGCTCAAGATCGCATGCTAATTTGTTTAGCTTTTCTAGAAGGTTTTCATTAGTGTGTTGGGACAATCCGTGCGCTTCGAGGTTAAGGCGTCTGCTATACCGAATTAACTCGTTGACCTCGTGTTTGAGCTTATCCACTTCTTTTCTTTAGTCTCAGCCTCGAGTTTCACGACTCGTTATTTCAGGTCCGAAATGTCATTCGACTGGTGCTTCAGTTTCGCCATGGCTTCATCATATTTATTCGGCATAACCTTTACCGACTCTTCGATGTTCTCAACAGTTGTTTTAATTTTTTGCAAAGCATCAACCTTCGATTTGATTGTTAGCAATTCATTTAATTTGCGGTGGATTTCAGCTAACTCAGAAGCAAAGTTCGTTTCTGAACCACGAATTTGACCCTCTGAACGACTTTCAGCATGAGCCATCAATTTGCAAGGCGCGCATGCCCATGATTTTTTTGCCGCTGCCGATTTCTTTTTGTAGGCATTTTCTGTGACCCCAGAGCAAGTACCAGCATGGTAATAACACCTGCATTCAGAGCACATTAGCCACAAATCACTGTCGTTTATCTTGTCGTTACAATTGCGACACGTGTCACCCATGTTGACACTCAAGCGAAAAGCACTCTACGCACTCAGCAGCAGAAGAAACCATAAACTAATAGATTTGTTTAATATGCTAGGAAGACCAAGAGCAACCAACCTGCAATGTACAAGATATGCTTTTAGAATCCGCTGCGTTGCCTCGATGGTGTCTCTACTGCTGCCGAGTGCGCAAATGCCGTAGAACTGTGCAGGAGACGTCCTTTTATGGAAGCGAAGGTGCTTGTCCGCCAGGGGACTATCTTTGGGCCTCCGCTTGACCAATAGCTTGTTCCCGTTTTTCGGCGCGTGCTCCAGCAGGCGTCGATTGTGATTCCGCAGTTTTCTGCAATGTACAAGGTATGCTTTTAGAATCCGCTGCGTTGCCTCGATGGTGTCTCTACTGCTGCCGAGTGCGCAAAATCGAAACAAGGAAACAGAGACAGTTTGTTCGCTTTTTTCATCAAATTAAAGTCAGTTGATAGTCAAGCATCCTTTCTGTTCCTGTCTCTGTTTTCGTGTCTAGGTTTCTCCTCTTTTTCTTTTGGTGCTTCTGGCACTCTCTTACCAAGAAAAACGATAGCTTCGAGCCCAGCCGTCGATATTGGGCCCAGGCCCAAGATTGCCAGTGAAAGCCCAATATTGGATCAAGGGCGGCAAAACCGGCCCAGTATTGCCGGCCAAGTTCAAAGGCTCTGCCACTGATAACTCACTGCCGGCAACAATGGGTCGAGATTGGGCCTCGCATAGCCGCCAATATCGGCCCTACGTTGTGTGCTGCCTGGGTAGTAGTCGGTGATCCCAAGTAGAAAAAGCCGGCAAATCCCACGCACTGTGGGAATCGATGAAATGCGAAGCAGCAATTGCAGGAGCAAATCATGCTTTACATAATTTGCATGTCATGTTTTACATCTTAGGACCTCTCATTTATGTTCGTCATACAGTCACGTCACGTAATACCAATTTTGATGTATATCAAGCTAGCGAACTGGACGCAAGCGCACCATGAGCGTGGCATGCAAATGGCGTTGTAGATGACATGCATGCCAAGATTTTCATGTTACCACCTGCCACTTATGTTCGCTATACAGTAATGTCACTCAGTACCAAATTTCGTGTATATCAAGCTAACGAAACGGCCGCGAGCGCGCCATGAGCGTGGAATGCAAGTCATGTCACTCATGACATGTCATGATTTCCATATTGCCACTAGTCACTTATGTTCATCATACAGTCGCGTCACTCAATACCAAGTTTAATTGGTGTATATCAAGCTAACGAAACGGCCGCGAGCGCGCCATGAGGGTGGCATGCAAGTCATGTCGCACATGACAAGTCATGATTTCCATATTACCACTTGTCATTTATGTTCGTCATACAGTTACGTCACTCAATATCAAGTTTGGTGGATATCAAGCTAACGAAACGGCCGCGAGCGCGCCATGAGCGTGGCATGCAAGTCATGTCGCACATGAAAAGTCATTATTTCCATATTACCACTTGTCATTTATGTTCGTCATACAGTTACGTCACTCAATATCAAGTTTGGTGTATATCAAGCTAACGAAACGGCCGCGAGCGCGCCATGAGCGTGGAATGCAAGTCATGTCACTCATGACATGTCATGATTTCCATATTGCCACTAGTTATTTATGTTCATCATACAGTCGCGTCACTCAATACCAAGTTTAATTGGTGTATATCAAGCTAACG
Organism: Rhipicephalus appendiculatus; assembly: GCA_030522465.1. Lineage (NCBI taxonomy): Eukaryota > Metazoa > Arthropoda > Arachnida > Ixodida > Ixodidae > Rhipicephalus > Rhipicephalus appendiculatus. The sequence goes on from JALIZH010028023.1 coordinate 41,531, forward strand.
AAACGGCCGCGAGCGCGCCATGAGGGTGGCATTCAAGTCATGTCTCACATGAGAAGTCATGATTTCCATATTACCACTTGTCATTTATGTTCGTCATACAGTTACGTCACTCAATATTGTCACGTGGTCGTGACGTCGACGAAGGCAGAAGTCGGTAGGTCCAAAATGAAACTGTTTATTAGGCCGAACTTGTGGCCGGTAAACAGAAAGGCAGATTACAGCAATACACACTGCACTGATAGCGGCGAACAGAGCGTCGGCCGTCGATGATCTGGACATCGTTGGAGCGCGCCGGCTTTTATGCATCACGCGTCGAACATTCTAGCCTTATCACTGGTCATCGCGCACGCTCTGGAATAATCTCGAGTGGTCGCGTCTTGCGCGCAATCTAAACAAAACGATCTACAATAATCGCGAAGGTTGTAGAACAATAAGGCGCGGTTTGAGTTGAGCTTTGCTGACGGTCTTTGCGGGCGAAAACCGAATACAACAAAAGTGAAAATAGGAATCTCGCGTGGCAATGCCCCCCTCTGAAAAGGCATCGTCCCGATGCTTAAAACAGAACACGGGGGGAAAAAAAATGCTTGTAACAATAATAACAACAATAAAGCAAGAAAGTACAATAAACAATAAGCACAAGCAATAAAGTACAATAACAGAGCAAACGTACAGTCCTCAGATTCCCTAACGCGCGTAATATGGCTTGAGGCGCACGACATGGACGACTTCAGGTCGCGCACGGCGCCGCTGAGAGTTCGTAATGCCGTCAGGGACAACCTCGTAGTCGAGTGCGCCGAGGCGTCGAAGTACCCTGTACGGTCCGAAGTATCGTCGAAGAAGTTTTTCACTAAGTCCGCGTCGTCGTATCGGCGTCCACACCCAAACACGGTCGCCGGGCTGGTATTCCACGAACCGTCGTCGAAGATTGTACCGGCGGCTGTCAGTCGTCTGCTGATTCTTGATCCGCAGGCGGGCGAGCTGTCGTGCTTCTTCGGCGCGCTGTAGGTAGGCGGTCACGTCGATGTTTTCCTCGTCGGTCACGTTCGGTAACATGGCGTCAAGCGTTGTTGCCGGGCTCCGTCCGTAGACCAACTTGTATGGCGTCATCTGCGTCGTTTCTTGCACGGCCGTGTTGTATGCGAAGGTCACGTACGGAAGGATCGCGTCCCACGTCTTGTGTTCGACGTCGACGTACATGGCCAGCATGTCGGCGATGGTCTTATTTAGACGCTCGGTCAGACCGTTGGTCTGTGGGTGGTAGGCAGTGGTCCGGCGGTGACTTGTTTGGCTGTACCTCAGGATCGCCTGAGTTAGGTCCGCAGTAAAGGCCGTACCTCTGTCAGTAATGAGGACCTCTGGGGCGCCACTGACGCAGTACGATGTTCTCGACGAAGAACTTTGCTACCTCAGCGGCACTGCCCTTGGGCAGGGCCCTTGTCTCGGCGTAGCGGGTGAGGTAGTCAGTAGCTACGACGATCCATTTGTTTCCGGAATTCGACGTCGGGAACGGCCCCAGTAAGTCCATGCCGATTTGCTGGAACGGCCGGCGAGGTGGCTCGATGGGCTGCAGAAGTCCGGCTGGCCTAGTTGGTGGTGTCTTCCGTCGCTGACAATCTCGGCAAGTCCTCACGTAGTGGGTGACGTCGGCAGTGAGGTGAGGCCAGTAGTACTTTTCTTGTATCCTTGCCAGCGTACGGGAAAATCCAAGGTGTCCAGACGTCGGGTCGTCATGCAAAGCATGCAGAACTTCTGGACGTAATGACGAAGGTACTACGAGGAGGGAGTCGGCCCGAAGTGGCGAGAAGTTTTTCTTTAGGAGAACGCCGTTGCGCATGAAAAACGACTCCAGTCCTCGTCTGAATACCTTTGGAGCCACGGTGGTTTTGCCCTCGGAGGTATTCCATAAGGCCCTTGAGAACCGGATCGGCGCGCTGTCGCTCGGCGAAGTCGTCGGCACTTATGGTTCCCAGGAAGCCGTCATCATCCTGGTCGTCCAGCGGCGGTGGGTCCACGGGGGCACGAGACAGGCAGTCGGCGTCGGAGTGTTTCCTTCCGGACTTGTACACGACGGTAATGTCGAATTCTTGAAGTCCTTAGGCTCCACCGTGCGTGAAGGCGACCTGAAGGGTCCTTCAAGTTAACTAGCCAACACAAGGCGTGGTGGTCGCTTACAACTTTGAAAGGCCTGCCGTAGAGGTAGGGGCGAAACTTGGATGTTGCCCAGATGATGGCAAGGCACTCCTTTTCTGTTGTAGAATAGTTGGCTTCCGCCTTGGATAGCGACCGGCTAGCATAACTGATGACCCTTTCCAGTCCGTCAGACCTCTGCACAAGCATCGGCGCCGAGTCCGACACTGCTAGCGTCGGTATGTACTTCTGTTTCGGCGTATTCGTCGAAATGCGCAAGTATCGGAGGCGTCTGTAGGCGTCGTTTAAGTTCTTCAAATGATTCGACTTGCGCAGTTTCCCACTTGAATTCCACGTCGGCTTTCGTGAGGTGAGTTAGTGGCTCGGCGATGCGCGAAAATTCCTTGACGAAGCGTCGATAATAGGCGCACAAGCCGAGAAATCGGCGTACGGCTTTCTTGTCGGTGGGCGGCGGGAAGGCAGCGATGGCAGCTGTTTTCCGTGGGTCGGGGGCGAACTCCAGACTTGCTGATGACGTGACCCAAGAACAGAAGTTCCTCGTATGCGAAGCGGCACTTTTCTGGCTTCAGGGTGAGTCCGGAGGCCTTGATTGCTTGAAGTACAGCTTCAAGGCGCCGGAGGTGTTCGTCGAAGCTTGAGGCAAACACAACGACGTCGTCCAAGTACACGAGGCACGTCTGCCACTTTAAGCCAGCCAGTACTGTATCCATGACACGTTGGAAAGTTGCAGGTGCCGAGCAAAGGCCAAAGGGCATGACCTTGAACTCGAAGAGGCCGTCCGGTGTTATAAAGGCAGTCTTCTCTCGGTCTCTCTCGTCGACCTCGATTTGCCAATAGCCGGTCTTCAGATCCATCGACGAAAAATACTTCGCGTTGTGGAGTCGGTCCATGGCGTCGTCTATACGTGGGAGAGGATACACGTCTTTCTTCGTGATTTTGTTCAGGCGGCGATAATCGACGCAGAAGCGTAGAGTTCCGTCCTTCTTCTTCACTAAAACCACGGGTGACGCCCACGGACTCTTGGACGGCTGAATGATGTCGTCGCGAAGCATTTCGTCGACTTGTTTCTTCACGGCCTCGCGTTCGCGCGTCGAAACTCGGTACGGGCTCTGTCGAACTGGTCGGGCACTTTCTTCTGTTATGATGCGATGTTTAGCGACTGGGGTCTGTCGAATTTTTGACGACGCCGAGAAGCAGTCCTCGAATTGCAGTAGCTGGGCTTTGAGCTGGTCGTGCTTGAGCTTCGGAAGGCTCGGGGTTAACGTCGAAATCTGGTTCGGGACCTCGATTTGTCGAAGTAGGTTCGGCAGCATCGTAGAGGGCGAAAACATTGCTGGCGACGACGCATTCGTCGATGTAGGCGACCGTCGTACCAATGTTGAGGTGCCTATATTCGTGGCTGAAGTTTGTCAGCACTACCTTTGCTTTCCCTTCACGCAACTCGGCGATGCCTCTTGCGACGCAAATCTGACGGTTCAGGAGTAGGTGCTGATCGCCCTCGATGACGCCTTCAAGGTTTGTGGGATTTTCGGTGCTGACGGAAATAATAACGCTGGAGAGCGGCGGAACGGTCACCTGCTCTTCTATCACATTCAATGGATGGTTCCTTGGCGTCGCGTGGGGCGGGGAGCGCTTTTTCTGAGGTTAGTGTTATCGACTCAGACCTCAGGTCGATGACGGCACCGTGGTCACTTAGGAAGTCCATTCCAAGTATCACATCCCTTGCGCAGTGTTGCAGGATAACAAAGTTCGCAGGATAAGTCCGGTTATTGATGGTGACTCTCGCCGTGCAGACTCCAATTGGCGTTATCAGGTGACCAGCTGTCCGGATTTCGGGTCCACTCCAAGCGGTCTTTACTTTCTTCAGCTTGGCGGCGAATGGCCCACTGACGACGGAATAGTCGGCACCAGTGTCGACGAGAGCGGTGACGTTGTGACCGTCGATGAGAACGTCGAGGTCGCTAGTCCGTCGCCTTGCGTTGCGGTTAGCTCGCGGTGTCGGATCACGGCTGCGTCGATTTGTTGCACTGCTTCCATCATGCTGCGTCGTCAGGTCTAGCTCGGTCCGCGAGGTTTCGTCGGCAGTGCTCTGTCTGTATCGCGTCGTGTTCAGCAGGTTTCGTCGCGTCGTCGTCGTCGGCGTCGGCGGAGGATCTTCGGTAGTTCTGACGTACAGCAACCGCACCTCCATCGGTTGCTGCCCTTAGTTTTCCGGGTAAGGGCTAGGTGACCGGCCCCGGTTTGGGCCAGTGTACTGCCGGCGGTGCGGTGACATGTAGCGGCCGGGCGACGGTGAGCGGGAAGGTCGTCGGGGCGTCCACTGAGCTCCGGCGAGGTAGTCGGCGATCTCTTGCGGTCGTTCACCCCGCTGTGGACGAGGCGCATCGACGGCGAAACCGCGTAGGCCCATCTGGCGGTACTGGCAACGGCGGTAGGTGTGGCCAGCTTCTCCGCAGTGGTAACACAGGGGGCGGTGGTCAGGGGCGCGCCAAACGTCGGTCTTCCTTGGCGCGTAGCGCGGCGCATAGCGCTGGCCGACAGAAGGACGGTAGGGCGTCGGTGCTGGTGGCGGCGGCGGCGTCTGGCGGCCGAACTGCGGCGATGCGCTGTCTTGACGTTGTCGCGGAGCGGGCAAAGGACGGCGGACTGCAGCAGCGTAGGTCATGGCCTCCGGATGAGGCTGCTGTGGTTCGGGAATTCCGAGCGATTGATGAACCTCGTTGCGGACAATGTTGGCGATCGGGAGTCCACTTGAGGCTGCGGCGAAGGTAACAGCTTGCGCAGCTCCTCTGCACGATCGCTCGGATGGTCTCGCGCAGGTCGTTGGTGCCGAGGGCATGAACTTCGGAGTAGTTGGTTGTTGAAGAGAGGCGGTTGTACTGCCTTGTCCGCATCTCAAGTGCCTTTTCGATTGTCGTGGCCTCGGTAAGGAATTCGTCGACAGTCTTGGGGTGGGTTGCGGACAAGTCCTGCAAACAGCTCTTGCTTGACACCTCGCATCAGGAACCGGAGCTTCTTCCTCCTCAGCCATGGCGGGGTCGGCATGCCGGAACAGTCGATTCATCTCCTCCGTGTAGATAGCGATGCTTTCATTGGGCAGCTGAACACGGGTCTCCAGCATAGCTGCGGCTCGTTCCCTTGCGGACCACGCTGGTAAACGTGCTTAGGGAACGTTGTCCGAAAGAGATCCCAGGTTTGTAACGTGGATTCATGGTTCTCGAACCACGTCCTCGCGGCGTCTTCTACGTAGAAGTAGGCGCGGCGTAGTTTTTCGTCGGAGTCCCAGTTGTTGAAAGCCGCGACTCGTTCATACGCCTCCAGCCAGGTCTCGGGGTCCTCGCTTGGCGATCCATGGAAAGTCGGCGGCTCTCTCGGTGGCTGGATCACGATCGTTGTAGGGGGACGCAGCGGCCGTCATCGTGCCTGTACTCTTCGTCGCCGTGCCTTTTGGCTTGTCCGGTAGGAGTCCGTATTGTGGTGCCAGTCCTTGTAGTCTCCGGCTAGCTCGACTCTCCTGGATGGTGTCGGTTCCTTCTTGGCGACTTGGGCTGGGTTCACGGCTTGACGGGGGGGTGTCCGGTACATGAACGAAAAGCACCTCCACCAGATGTCACGTGGTCGTGACGTCGACGAAGGCAGAAGTCGGTAGGTCCAAAATGAAACTGTTTATTAGGCCGAACTTGTGGCCGGTAAACAGAAAAGGCAGATTACAGCAATACACACCTGCACTGATAGCGGCGAACAGAGCGTCGGCCGTCGATGATCTGGACATCGTTGGAGCGCGCCGGCTTTTATGCATCACGCGTCGAACATTCTAGCCTTATCACTGGTCATCGCGCACGCTCTGGAATAATCTCGAGTGGTCGCGTCTTGCGCGCAATCTAAACAAAACGATCTACAATAATCGCGAAGGTTGTAGAACAATAAGGCGCGGTTTGAGTTGAGCTTTGCTGACGGTCTTTGCGGGCGAAAACCGAATACAACAAAAGTGAAAATAGGAATCTCGCGTGGCAATATCAAGTTTGGTGTATATCAAGCCAACGAAACGGCGGCGAGCGCGCCATGAGCGTGGCGTGCAAGTCATGTCGCACATGAGAAGTCATGATTTCCATATTACCACTTGTCATTTATGTTCGTCATACAGTTACGTCACTCAATATCATCAAGTTTGGTGTATATCAAGCTAACGAAACCGCGAGCGCGCCATGAGCGTGGAACGCAAGTCACGTCGCTCATGACAAGTCATGATTTCCATATTGCCACTTGTCATTTATGTTCGTCATACAGTCATGTCCCTCAATACCAAATTTGGTGTATCACAAGCAAACGAAACGGCCGCAAGCACGCCATGAGCGTGGCATGTAAATCATGTGGTTCATGACATGCACGTCATTATTTGCATATTACCCCCTGTCATTTATGTTCGTCATACAGTCATGTTACTCAATCCCAAATTTGGTGTATCTCAAGCTAACGAAACGGCCGCGAGCGCGCCATGAGCGTGGCATGTAAATCATACTTTTCATGATAAGTTAGTCATGATTTTCATGATGTGACCAGCCATTTATGTTCGTCATACAGTCATGTAATGCCATACTAAATTTGGTATAAATCCCATCAACGATACGGCCAGGAGAGCACAAAGTCGTAGGCGGCTAGATAGATAGATAGCTAGATAGATAGATACGTTTAAAGTCGCCGAGGTTCGCTAAGAAATGCGTCGCATTTAATAGGCCGTTACGTGTGCTACCACGTCCGGAACTGCGCTCTCTTTTTCTATATTGTAAATACGGCTTCTACATCATCCCCTGCATCCTCGTACGTATCCTGTTCTACAGGAACACAGTCGCACGTGGCCCCACTTACACCCCCATTATCATAACAACTTGTTTTCGCTGCGGTTTGGGTGTGTGCAACCCTTATCCGGAGATGATTATCGCAAAGTCAATTTATGTGTCATTAGCAGAACCTCATACTTTTCATTACAGCCGCAAGAACACAAACGTTGGGGAGGGAAGGCGAAAGGGTGAGCTTACCACGGAGTGCGCATTATTGCCGAGGCGTTTGTTTACATTCAGCGTGCCACTTTTCCCAATACCTTCGATTATGCTGCAGACGCATCACAATGGGAACATTCGCAGCTTCCACTGAACCACGTAATGCGGGTGGAAGAGCTCAGCGTCGCCCGCGGCGCGCCTCGGTATCCCCACCCATCATTTTCTCGGTTCAGAAGGCAACGTTGTGGGTGCCGAGTAAAGCATCATCGCTGCACTTTCTGATTACCAACATTCTGTGATAAACGAATGCTCTCTTGTCTCTTTCTTTTTGTCATTTTTTTCTCTATTTATTTATCTTCCTTTCTCTTTCTCTTTATATTTCTTTGCTACTTTGTCTCTCTCTCTCGCTTGCCTCCTTTTTCTTTCGCATTCTTCGATTCTTCTCTTTCTCTCTTTATTTCTCTTTCCGCATCTCTTTCTCTATGTTTCTATCTTTGTCATTGTTTATATGTTATGCTTTACTATCCGCCCTCCTCCTCACCCTCACTTTTCTACCCCCTTACTATACCACACTGTTTGATCAGCGTGCGTGGAAAGCTTAGTGGTTAAGACGCTCTGTTTTCAAATCGCGGATACGTGGGTTCGTATCCCGCCATCTCATGAGGTATTTTTTTTCGCCAAGGCTTTCTCTTTGTTTCCGTTTCTCTCCTTCTTTCTCTCTTTCTTTCTTCACCCTCCTCACCCTCATCTCTTCTTCGCTTTGTGCATTCCCCTGGCCACACGTGTTCTGGGGAGCGAAGCAGAGAAGGACAAAGAGAGAGCATGCCGGTTCATGATGATGATAATTTTGTGTGACGGCATTTTACGCCGAGCCAGAAGAGCTTCGCTGTTAAAAGTGAAAAAGGCTAGCACTTGCTTGTGCAACTATTTATTACAGCACAGCTGTTATGGTCGAGGTTTTAAAACGTGTGTCGTATAGGAAAAACTATCATCATCATGAGGAGGCACGTGCTCGCCTCGTCCACTTCTTCATCGCCTTCCTTCTTCTCCCGCTTCTGCTTCGCTTCCAGAACACGTGCGCCGATTTGTGCGGCGTGAGACGCAATAGCTCCGATGCGCGAGAAAACGAGTACAGAGAGAGAGAAAGAGAGAGAACGATATAGAAGAACTTCTTGCCGCCAAAATTTCTTGGCGATATTCGAAGCCATGTTACCCTAGTCTGATAATCCGAAGTCGAGCGTTATAATCACTCTGCTATTCATGAACAAGCACAGCACAGTATAGCATAGCCTTATACAGCACAGTATACGAAGGGGTTGGGATAGGGAAGTGAGGGTGTAAAGGGCAGATGTCGGGGTGACGAGAAGTAAAAGGAGGAGTGGGAGAACAAGTACACAGAGATAGAGAAAAAAACGAAAGAAAGAGAAAGGCAGAGATAGATAGTAGGAAAGGGAAGAAAGAGAAAAAGATAGAAGGCAAGACAGCAACTACTCAGGGGGGAGAGATGCAAAGCAAGAAAGTCATACAGAGAGATAGAAAAAGCAAGAAAGAGAGGAAAAGAGAGAGAAAGACAGAGAAGGAAACAGACATAGGAAGGAAGAAATCGAAACACACAGACGCAGAAAAACATAAAAAAGCAAGCATAGGAATGTATAGCGTATAGTATAGCGGGGGGGGGAGAGAGAGGTGAGAGTGTAAAAGCCTAGCCAAGCCTGGACCAGCTGGGTGCCCATCAGCTCTGCTGTCACCCACCTTTGGCATGACTGTGCTCCTCTTTTTAAATATTATACCGTAGGGTGAAGTAGCGCACTTTGGAAGGGGGACAAAGGGAGACGAGAAGGACACGACACTCGCTACACACGCAACTGAATTTATTTTATAAAAGTACTTCATATATATGCACCCACGCACCCCCGTGCGACACAAAAATGATTTAAAGGGACCGACAACTGATTTTTTCTCGACCAATTTTTTTACGGCGCGACAGAAAGCTCACCCCTTCGTAGTGTTTGTAGCTGCAGTAGTTAATCCCAAAAACACGTAGTTATTTTACAAGCAGTATTTTTCGATCTGAAAGGCTCTAAACACACATGTACCTTTCCTCCAGCAACGCAGAGAATTGATAGCGATACCGCCAGCCCTTCATGCGATTTGTGAAAGCTGTCGTCGTTCCGCTTTCGCAGGAGTTCCTGTAACTGTGCTTAACCACCTTTATTTTTGAGCTTTTCAACTATTTTTGAAAATAACAAGCTGCTACAATGAGATGATGTGGCATTATACACCTTCCCTGTATTTATACCGCGTTGTGTGCGCCTGTGCCCAAGGTTGCCTGCGCCTGTGTCATGGGTGGTTTGTCCCGGCGTCGTTACTCTCTCGATGCACGAGCCAAGCCAAGTCAGCGAAAACGTCACTACGCAAATGCACGACCGCGCCGAGTAGCAGTGCGCGTCATTTCTGAGACGAAGTGTAGGTAGAAAAATTATGTTGCTCAAAAATCTTAGCGACCTGCAAACTGCGTGCACGGTTGCATGAACACGCTGAAAAGTTGCTGAAGACGCGCTGACGAGCCTGGGATCATTACGTCACGCGAAGGCAGCGCCGCTTTAATGCATACTACTAACGCAGGCCTATGTGTACATTTTTATGGAGTAATATCTTTTAATATAAAGAAACTAACAATATTTCAGAATCAACAAAAAGATACTCAACCGTCTACAGCAATCAACGGTCACGTGACAGGGTACATCGATTCGTTTATGTATTTGCCACAAGAGGCGCCAAAGGTCATTTTTCGCGTTTTTCGATGAAGAAATAAAAAAAACTCCCCCTCTCCCGCTAAAGGGAACCATGTGTGGATGCGAAGCAGCGGGGAGATAATTAGCTTGAGCGGGAGGAACGTCGCCGCTCTCATTTCACGGCAGCCGTCCCGGCACTCATCGCGGCATTGCACAGGAGAGAGAATTAGGCGCGCGCGCTCCGTCATTTTTATACCGACGTATACCGTGGCACCCCCAGCGGAGTATGCAGCTGTCACACCACCTGTCGTGCGCGCCGCTCCGTAGAGGATTCCTAGAGGAGAGAACGGGGGGGACCGTAGGAGAGGAGAGAAAGGGGACATGCACGCACTGTGGGGGTGTGGGACGCGGGAGCCGCTCCGTAGAGTAGAGGATTCCTAGAGGAGAGAGGACGCGCGTGCGCTGTGGGACGCCGGAGCCGCTCCGTAGAGTAGAGGATACCTAGAGGAGAGAGGGGGGAGAGGACGCGCATGCGCTGTGGGACGCCAGAGCCACTCCGCTAAGTGGATGATTCCTAGAGTAGAGAAAGGGGGTGAGCGTAGCGGAGTATAGGAGGAGGGGGGCGCGCATGCACTGTGGGACGCGGGGGCCGCTCCGTAGAGTAGAGGATTCCTAGAGGAGAGAAAGGGGGTGAGCGTAGGTGAGAGGGGGGGAGGGGACGTGCATGCGCTGTGGTGGTGTGGGACGGACTAAGCCCCCTCCAAACACATGCAAGCAAGATCAAGGAATGGGGTCAACCTGGGCGACAGACACCACCTGCCTAGCCATTGCTAAGCAGCCTCTCTGTGCTCTCGGCCATGACTCAAGGAATGGGGTCAACCTGGGCGACAGACACCGCCTGCCTAGCCATTGCTAAGCAGCCTCTCTGTGCTCTCGGCCATGACTCTCATGACTGTGATAGGCATAGGTCGGCAAAACTTGTCGAGCTCACTCAGACTCACTCATGAAATATATTTTGCGCTTAGCACTCAGACTCACCAAAATTTTCCTGAGCCGGACTCACTCAGACTCATACTCACGAAAATTTTCTTCAAGCGGACTCACTCAGACTCAAACTCACCAAAGCATTACTCACCCGGACTCACTCAGACTCACGACTCGATCTGAGTCTGAGTGAGTCCGAGTGAGTCGACTCATGAGTCCGTTAGCCTAGAATTAACTTCTTCGACCTTGGTGTGAATGCGCTTTGATACAAATATTTCACGTAATCGGTGCTCTGCTTGGAGCCTTTTGATATAGTACGTTCGATTACGAGTTATGAGTGCTCGCAAACCAGTAAGGTCATTTTTATTGAAAGAGATTACAACATCAGATATATATTTATCAAGAACGTCCCTGGAAGAGCTGGTGGGGGGAGGTCAAGGCACCCCCCTTACGTAATTCACGCCTTTGATCAATAAATATTGAAATGGTGTATGAACGATACTACTTTGGAATACGTGTGAGTAGACGTGAGTACAAACGTGAATCCAGATAAGGCTGCTAGTAAGACTGAAGATGAGGGGATATGACCACAGGTCGGCAAAACTTGTCGAGCTCACTCAGACTCACTCACGAAATATATTTTGCGCTTAGGACTCACTCGGACTCAGACTCACCAAAATTTTCCTGAGCCGGACTCACTCGGACTCACACTCACGAAAATTTTCTTCAGCCGGACTCACTCGGACTCAGATTCACCAGAATATTACTCACCCGGACTCACTCAGACTCAGACTCACGGCTTGATCTGAGTCTGAGTGAGTCCGAGTGAGTCGACTCATGAGTGAGTTCGCCGACGTATGGTGATAGGGTTGACGGCCTTCATATTACTACAGTGTTCTGGTTCACCTAATCGGTGCTTCCCTACTTCATGAAAGTGGCCGGACGCGGGACGGGGGACGGGGGAGGGACGGACAGAGCCCCGAGCATAAGATGCTTCGCATCTAAAAACGTCCCCATCTCCCGCTAAAGGGAACTATGTGTGGATGCGAAGCAGCGGAGAGGTGGTTAGCTCGAGCGGGAGAAACGTCGCCGCTCTCGTTTCGCGGCCCGGGCGCTCATCGCGGCGCTGCACAGCAGAGAGAATGAGGCCCGCTCCGTCATTTTTATACCGCGGAAGTACCGCGGTGCCTGCAGCGGAGGTATGCAGCTGTCGCACCACCTGTCACGCGCCGCTCCGTAGAGGATTCCTAGAGGAGAGGATGGGGGGGAACCGTAGGAGAGGAGAGGGGACGCGTATGCGCTGTGGGACGCGGGAGCCGCTCCGTAGAGTAGAGGATTCCTAGAGTAGAGAAAGGGGGGTGAGCGTAGGAGATGAGAGATAGGGGGGAGGGGACGCACATCCGCTGTCGGGGTGTGGGACGCGGGGGCCCCCTCCGTAGAGTAGAGGATTCCTAGAGGAGAGAAAGGGGGGTGAGCTTAGGAGAGGAGAGAGAGGGGGGAGGGGACGCGCATGCGCTGTGGGGGTGTAGGACGCGAGACGCAGGTGCCGCTCCGTAGAGTAGAATATTCCTAGAGGAGAGAAAGGGGGTGAGCGTACGAGAGGAGAGAGAGAGGGTAGGGGGACGCGCATGCGCTGTGGTGGTGGGGGATGCGGGACGGACTAAGACCCCCCTCCCCTAAACACATGCAAGCAAGATCGAGGAATGGAGTCAACCTGGGCGACACACACCACCTGCCTAGCCTTTGCTAAGCAGCCTCTCTGTGCTCTCGGCCATGACTCTGGTGACTGTAGTGATGGTTGACGGCCTTATATTGTACTACAGTGTTCTGGTTCGCATAGTGGGTACTTCTGTACTTCATGAGAGTGGCCGGACGCGGGACGGACGCGGGAGGGACGGACATAGCCCCGAGCATAAGATGCTTCGCATCTAATATAAATCCGCCTCTCACGAAAAAAAAAAAAAAACAGGGTTGGTTTGAGTCAGTGCGACGCACAATCTTTCCATCAGTGGAGTCATCTCACTTCATGTTCTGGGCAGTTGTCGGTCCCTTTAAGTCAAATCACACTTACTAAAAAACCAATTTTGTGCACACTCAAGCGATAGGACGATGGAACGATGTGTCCTATCGCTTCAGTCTGCACAAAATTTGTGTTTTTTGATAAGTTTGTATTGACTGCTAATTTCTGTGGCGCTCTGGGGGTGCGTGGGGGCATATATATATATATATATATATATATATATATATATATATATATATATATATATATATATATATATATATATATATATATATATATATATATATATATATATATATATATATGAAGTATTTCTCTAAAATAAATTCATTTGCCAGTGTAGTGAGTGTCGTGTCCTTCTTGTCTCCTTTGTCCCCGTGAAAAGTGCGCTACTTCGCCGTATGATACAATCACCTACACTCAAGCCGAACTGGAGCTATTTTGTATCTGCACTTGACAACATATAGGGACACTGAAGAGGAAAACAATTTTTTTTTGTTATTAGTAAGTTACCCTTTCACAATTCAAAAATCAGCGCACACGCCGCGAGAAGACGCTTGGTAAGCCGGAAAACGCGCAAAAAGAAAATGCGGGTGGCGACGCCACCTTAAAATTCCTGCACCAAATGCCATAACGTCAAAAATTTGACGGTGTTTACTAAGGCCTGCGTAGCTCCTAATAGATAAAAATGAAGCACAATATCTGCTGATGGGGCCAGAGACTTAACTTACCAAGTTTCGGGAAATTTCGTCGAGCCAATGTTGACAAAATACGAGAAACACACTTTGAAATTCGTGACGTCACGTGCGCATATTTCGGCGCGAAATTTCAAAATGGTTCTTTAACCTTTGATTTTACTGTATAATAATGAACTTATTATGCTAATATTAACGACATTAGAGTTCTCAGAGAACACTTTATCGATCTAAAAACCAATTCATTGTTTCAGTTCAGTTCAGAAATGAGAAATTGCGCTGAAAACTGAAGCTTTTTTTAGTTTTGTTTTGATTAACACATAACTTGGTCTCGGATGGGAAGGCTTGATAATTGCTACTTGACAGTGGCCCTGCCATCTATGTACTTGATGATGCGCCATTCAGTACATGATACCCGCAGCATTAAGTTCAGGCCTTCGGACTTCTTGGCAAAACAGAAAAGGAATAACTGCTCTACCTGACACGCACGTAAAACCACACACACACATAACCGCAATTTGTAGTGCAATATTTTCTATCACGTTTTGACAGAGCGGTCAATGAAGGGCTCGACCGTGACCACGTTTTGTGCGTGTATCGTTATGTTGACGATGTCCATGTGCTTCTAAAAAATGCGTGACACTTCTAATTATGACGATGCCATTGCGGATGTAGGCTACTTCACCTTTTTCAGCGCCATGGCAGAAGGGTTATCATTCACTCATGGACTAAGAAAAGATAACCAAATTCAATAAGAGCAGCTAGAGGGGATAGTTGGTGTTGCATCTTGGGTAATAGCGCTTTTTATCGCCCTGCCAGCGCCCATATACTCGTGTCGGTCGTTGCTATATTTTCGCCGGGAAAAGAGCTTTATTATAACGTGAACATAAGCAACATTTCTTGCGAAAGAACAATACTCTTATGTCTCACTCAACGATCACGGCATTAGTGCGAACCTTTCCGCAGGTTACAGGTTAAAATAACCAGGTATATTTCAACCCCCATAAGGCAACCATTCTTCACTGAAATGTTATTTTGAATGAACCACTGTTTACATGTTTGGGGAAGGTAAAATGATCTTTATCTTCATTAGAATTTATCTACACATTTGCGGAGTAAAAACGAAAGGCTTCTTCTAGCGGGGGGCGTTGTATATTCGGTGACGTTTTGTAACATTATCATGCGATAACCTTTGATACATTGTATTTACTCATACTACTACACATACCTTGATAATGCGAATTACCTTGCCCGTTTGTTCCTTATCGTTTACTCAATGCTGAATTTGCATTATTTTTGAGGTCGTGCTGTCAAGGAGCCAGTATGCTCAAAGTTGTATAGATTTTGAGACAGCAATTAGTTTCATATCTTCAAGAAAATTTAAGTAGCATCATTTTATGAGCAATACACTGGTGGATGTTCTTTTAGGTTATGCATAGACTCAATCTTTGCGCGATTTCTGCCTTTTCGAGCCCCTTAAAAAAACGAACCCTCGATCGCGATGCGAAAAAATTTGACCACTGATATTTTCAGCTCTTCACGTGTTCGATGTAGCCAATTTCTACAACACGCTGCTTACAGAGCTGCAACAAGCTGTTTACTATCTTTGAATGCAAGCGCACTGTGCTGAACACATGTGTCTGTGTGTTTTACATTATCTGTGGCCTGTTGTATAGTGGGTTTGATGGGTACAGCAGCCTTCAAGTATCTGAAAACTGAACACGCTGCGCGAGCACAGAAATAAGAGGAGAGGAGACAGGAAAGAGCGCAGACTACCAACTGTTTATTTTTCTGTTCATGAAGCCAACCTATATAGGCATGCATATCACTGCGCCAACACATTGCGCACAAACCTAAGCATCTTAACAATTGTTGCACTGAAACCACACATCTCTTATCGTCGAACGCCGCAGTCTTTTCCTGCATAATTACAAGGTGATCCCTGTAAACATGCGCATATAATCTTTTTGCACCGACCCTCAGATGACCCACCACCACATGGAAACGTCACTCTAATGAAACAAGAAAAAAATAAAGGCACTAGATAACTACTTCCGTTAACCACACATTTAAAATCAGTGATAAATGTACAACAACGATGAAGCAAGGCGCCAAGATAGTCAAAATCTTAAACTTAAAGGCGTGATAAAGGTATAACAACGATGAAGCATGGGGAAGGCGCGTGATAAGACAGAAAGGGAAATCCTCGAAGCTTATTTTATAAGACAGTACAAAGACAAATGCGTGAGCATGGCGTCTATTTTTCTTTCGGACAGAGAAGTTATGTTTTTAAACGGTCATGTTTAAACGGTCATGTCTAAAATTTTAGGTTGTTACTTCACACAAGTCTTGTTCTTACCTTTGAAAATTTTTGTGATTTTTTTTTGTGCTTTTGTGTTTTTTAGATACGTGCACCCTTTTCACCTGTTTGTTTTCCATGAGCATAGGTAACGTTTTTAAGTTTATGGTTCTGACCTTCTTGGTGCTATGCTTCATCGTTGTTATACCTTTATCACGCCTTTAGTTTAAGATTTTGACTATCTTGGCGCCTTGCTTCATCGTTGTTGTACATTTATCACTGATTTTAAATGTGTGGTTAACGGAAGTAGTTATCTAGTGCCTTTATTTTTTTCTTGTTTCATTAGAGTGACGTTTCCATGTGGTGGTGTTTCATCTGAGGGTCGGTGCAAAAAGATTATATGCGCATGTTTACAGGGATCACCTTGTAATTATGCAGGAAAAGACTGCGGCGTTCGACGATAAGAGATGTGTGGTTTCAGTGCAACAATTGTTAAGATGCTTAGGTTTGTGCGCAATGTCTTGGCGCAGTGATATGCATGCCTATATAGGTTGGCTTCATGAACAGAAAAATAAACAGTTGGTAGTCTGCGCTCTTTCCTGTCTCCTCTCCTCTTATTTCTGTGCTCGCGCAGCGTGTTCAGTTTTCAGATATGAACCAACTAGTCCGCACTGAAGTATTGTTTCAAGTATCCCATTTTCTATTTATCTTACTTTGCAGCTCTCCTGCAGTGCTTTTATGGTCGATGCACCCACTTTTGCAATGTGTGCAGCCCGATGGCAGAATGCGCCCCGTTACTACGTAGCCCGCAATATGTCTCACAAGCTGAGCATCGCTGCAAAGGCGGGACTGGCCTCAAGCATATTTTCTGTTTGTGAGGCACCTCATGCGGTTACCATGCTGAAACATAACCGTGGCACAAAATCTATATTGCATAATTGGTTTCCAGATTTGAGTCATCCTGGAGATCAGTATCGATATGTTTCTCGAATTCGACGCCAAATCCTCATCAGGAATATTCATATATGATGCGCGAAATGCCAGCTTTTTAAATAGCAGCGTAAAGTGACATTTTGTTCAATTCCATCCCTGGCAGCTTCAACCTTCTTCACTTATCCGGCCCTTGTGAGTCTAAATTTTGTGACTGCGGCCCGCTAGCCGAGGTGAGTTTGAGACCCTTGCTCTATACAGTCGAAGAAAATATAATAAATAAATAAAAACGAACAACAAAATAAAGTCTAATAGGGTGAACTTGTTGGCTAGTTGGTCTAACATTTTCAATGAGGAAACCAGGTATATTCAGCGCTTCGTGGGGTGTGTTGCTCGTTCCTTGCTTCGTCTTCGTGTTTTTACCACGCTGTTTCCTCATTGAGAACAAAATAAGGTGTTCAAGTGAATGCAATCAGTTTTTTAAGAGCGCTACAAAGCGTTTATCAACTACACTGACCGGTGCTTGTCACACACGCACGTAAAAACCTTTGCAGCACTCGAACGGATTCAGTATATTTACCCTGAGTCAATTTTTTTTTCCTGAGATGGCCGAATTTTTCTGTATAGCTCTGTCAGCCATTCGGATGGCCCGCTTCCCAGCTGAAGATCTATCTGCATGCCGGCGTACGGAAAACTTTTCCGCGCACGTTGTGCACTCCAAATTGATGCGCCTGGAAAAAAAACGGTCGCTGAGTTTTCTTAATTTTGTAGAAGCCATTCCTCTCAAGGCACACTAACGCAAGGCCACGAAGCTGGCAAGCTTCCATCGTAACTGGCCTACACTGCCGTCTCCGCCGTGCTAGCAGGCAGCGTCATCGTGCAAGGTAGCACCTCCGGGCAAACAAAACACGGCTCGCTTTTCACACCTCCCCATTATCCGCCTCGTGCACAGGTATGGTGGCGCCACCGCTCGGCAAACTCGGTCGCACCCCCCATGCAAACCGCCATAGGATCCCATGCATTTTGAATGAAGTTTGCGCACCCGTTGTGCAAAAACAAACGAGCGCCATCTCTCGAAAATATTTCACACCGACGACTAGACACCTCCTCGCTTCCACCGCCTTCGTTTCCTTCAAGTCAACTCCTCACTCCCCCTTTTAGGGGCGAAGCTCCTTAAGCCGTGGGTCGTGCGTCCTCGATGTATGTAGTTGTAGGTAGCCACCTCTCGTTTAGTTCTTGGAATGTCCGCTAGATGGCGGTACTTGTATATGATGAATATATGATGAAAAGCTGCGGTGCTCGCTCCATTCAGATGTATGGGCGCTGCTGCTTCTCACAATGTTCACTAGATGGCGCTGCGCTGTGACAGTACGTGAATTGATCACTAGATGGCGCTGCGGCGCTCGCTCCATTCCGATGCGTAGGAGACGGCTCCGCTACGT
This sequence comes from Rhipicephalus appendiculatus, assembly GCA_030522465.1. NCBI lineage: Eukaryota > Metazoa > Arthropoda > Arachnida > Ixodida > Ixodidae > Rhipicephalus > Rhipicephalus appendiculatus. Next base: position 59,781 of record JALIZH010028023.1, read on the forward strand.
GCTCTAGTGTGATAGGAGACCGCTGGGTGGCGCGGCGCTCTTGGCGCGCTTCCTCTTTCGCTCGGCAGTCAGCGCGCAATGAGCGACAAAGAAGGTGAGCGACGAAGAAGGCACGGAGGCGCCGGAAACGGAGCCCGACGTTCGAGCCCACGAAGCAGAAGGTGCACGGCGACGCCGAGAAGCGGATCCAGAAACTGTGAGAGCCCGAGAAGCGGCGAGGAAACGCGCGAACAGGCGGGCAGATCCCGAGGCTGCGTGAGTGCGGGAAGCTGCTGCCAAGCGCACACACTGGTTCTCACGTCTTTCATGATGATGTAATGGGCGAATTTTCACGGAAGAGTCATGAACCTCCGGAGCTTCGCCCACTCATCATCATTCACCCCGTGGATATGCTGTGATTTTTTTTATTTCTTTCGGTTGCCGTGGGAGCGCGCGCTGTGCGGTCACCAGCGCACCGAACATGACCAGGTAGGGCTCGTCGGCTCGTCGCTTCCGTCGTGTCTTTCTTGGATGTTGCGAAGTTAAAATTGTGTAATGGTGGTGGCGACACGTCGGACGGTCAGCCCTGACTTCTCTCAGCTGCCATCACATCAACGGAAATGCTTCAGATCCTTCAGTCGTGCACTTTTGTTCGTTGGCTGTACAAGATGGCCTCCTACAAGACGGCGTTTTTCTTTGACAGTCAATTATGAGTGTAGTTTTCGGCGTAGCAGCGGTTTGATGACCCGAGAAGGGGAACAGGTGCTACATCGTGGGAACCGCCTGATATGACGGCAACCTTTACGACGCTTACTGTACGCGCACGATTGTGCTACAGTAGAAACCACCACCGTGGTTGAAACACCACGCCTGGCTTCGCGCGTCTGCTTCATAGCACTGTGTGGTAGCAAGTGGGTTGTTCTGTTGCGTCGGTTAATATTGAATTGCAGTTGGAATACAGTTTTTACAAAGGTAAGTGAGGCTGTAAGTAGTCGCCCTTCTTTATGCCCGCTAGTCCACGAACATTACTTCTAGAATCGCATTTTATGTGGAGTTTCACGTACCAAAACAGAATCTAGCATACGAGAATCTAGCTACACACGTACACAATTCCTATATAAATCTGAGTAATGCCGCGCGTGCGCATTTCCTATGTAAACCCGAGTAATCTTCTGCGTAATTTAAAGCACATGTGATAGAGGATCGTGGCTTCCGACGGTGAAAGTGATTAGATTTTCATAAATATGTGGTTGTAATGCAGTTCGAAGTTCCTCAATTTTTTGTACGGTCTGTGAAATAATACTACAAAAAAAACAGTGCGAATGATTGTGGGTCATTTACTATAGTACTTTCACACATTATTATGCAGCTGTGTGGCGCCTGTTACAACGTTAAAGTTAGCTAACCGTTTTTTTTTTCTTTTGGCCGTATAGATAAGTGCTGTACAAAGATGAAAACGTGTGTCTTTTTTATGCGTTTCCTAAGCAAGCTACAACCGCGATGTACATTGTTGTGCTGGTTAGAGTGTTCAATAAAACAAGAAATCTGTTTTATGTTGCAACAGTTTTTTATTTCGTCTGTGTTAGCAGATCACGCGAACAACTTCAACGCATGCACGTTAGAAACGTATGTATTGCATCACGCACGTGCACAGTAATAATAAACGGGCCTGTCATTTTCAAACAAATAACATAGAACAGTCGACGTAACAAACGTCACGGCTGTCTAGTGGAGCAGCGTCGGCAGTGCAATTATCAAACCAGAATGTAAATTGAATAAAAAGAAGAAACGGTTAGTAGCGGGCGCTTTGCGCAAGGCGCCTATGAGCCGCGCGTTGCCGCGTCGGCCGAGTTTCGCCACCGTTCGCCGTTGGTGGCGCCACCTGTACAGCTCAAAGCAGCAGCGCACGAGGCGGATAGGCACCCTACCCTGGTACTCGCGGTGTGCACTCCATCAAAGCGTCGTCAAACGCGAAGAGAAACGCCACGCACGTCGTGTGTTCCCCCCTAGCCCGGCCATGATTTCTCACAAGGCGAGCGCGGAACGCAGTGCGACAGCCACGCGAGCGTCGGAGAGCAATATTTTAATATGGATGAATGTTATGAGCGATGATTGGGTTAAAGTCGCCCTTGTCGCGGTGTGTCAAAACGTTGACACAATTACACTTCTATTGGAAACGCGCCGAATGGAGCTGTAGTAGCAGCGGTGCGTTGCTTGAGCTAATCGCGGAAGCCACGCGTAACTTGACACTTCCGTTTCCAGACCTCGACATCACCCTGCGAACAAGAGCACTGTGAGAGAGATAAAAGGCGCGTTAGTGTACCTTCCTTGATGGCTTTGGCGTAGTGGTTTAAACGACCGCCAGCCATCGTCGTGGACCGAGAGGTCGTGGGTTAGACTCCCAGCAACGGAACATTTTTCTTCATATTCTTTTTTCTTTGCCGTCTAGTTGCGTTTATCTTGCTGAGATATTTCCGTGACGGAAATACGTCATGATAGTCTTCGAGGACCCCGGCATAAAACCCCTTCGTGTTAAACATTTCCGGTGAGTTTGAGTATCGGCAGGTCCGGTTGAGCAAGATTTTGGTGAGTATGAATCCGACTGAGCCCTAAGCGTAGAATATTCAGTGAGCTGCTTTTTAGGAGCGAAGCTCCTTATGGCGAGACCTGGCCGGTTGTCGAGCGGCGTCGATCGGCGTCAACCATCCTCTGTACCCCGTAGTGTTCCCTTATCGTACAATAGAGGGCGCTGTCCCATAGAGATGCATGCAAACTGCAGTTGGGTGACGTTATACTAGATGGCGCTGTACGCATTCCATTTCTCGCCTCGTTTCCGAGAGGGCGCTGTCCCATAGACATGCCGTACAATTTGGTGGTTTGGTGAAGCTACGCTACATGGCGTTGGCGGTGCAGCTGCTCTCCGATTTTAGGGGCGCCCTCACCCTCTCTTCTCCTACGCTTCCCCCTCTCTCCTCCGGTACCCCCCCCTCTCTAGCCTCGCGACGCCGACGCAGGCAGCGTCTGCTAGCGAGTTTCATGGCGTTGGCGGTGCAGCTGCTCTCCGATTTTAGGGGCGCCCTCACCTTCTCTTCTTCTACGCTTCCCCCCTCTCTCCTCCGGTACCCCTCCTCTCTCGCCTCGTGACGCCGACGCAGGCAGCGTCTGCTAGCGAGTTTCATGGCGTTGGCGGTGCAGCTGCTCTCCGATTTTAGGGGGCGCCCTCACCCTCTCCTCTCCTATGCTTCCCCCTCTCTCCTGTGGTCCCCCCTCCTCTCTCCTCGCCTCGCGATCGCCGACAGCGTCTGCTAGCGAGTTTCTTGATTGAAAAAACCGACTGCTCGCGCTGCACAACCGTTCACTGACCACCCCGTAT
>JALIZH010028024.1:0-16632 GCA_030522465.1 Rhipicephalus appendiculatus
TCACGGTGAGTGTTATATTCATTGCTGAAAATAATAAAAAAATAAATATATTAAGCTTGAGTTGTATTCATTCCAGTGTCAGAAAGCGTATGCATTGATAGCGGTAGACCTGTGCGCCGGACCCAAAATCGCCGGCGGCGGCGCGCCCGGTGTTTCCACCTCCGGCGGCGGCGCGTCAACGGCGCGGGGTTCATCGGATCTGCGGCGGCGCGGCGAAGGGGGGGGGGGTAGATTCAAGAGTTTGCGGGGATATCAGTCTGTCTCTTGAATTTTGAAAAAAAAAATCTGTTTCCCCGAAAAGGCGAAGCAGTAAATGCCATAGCAACATGTCGTAATGTTATAACGAACTAAGGCTAGCAGCTAACACTTTTTCATCCGATCTCGCGAAACTGCAAAACACTGGTGTATGGGAATACGGCCGCTCCCGGGAAAGAAGCAGTTCTCACGCAGTTTGTCGTATCAGTGGTCACAGCACGAAGCGGTGAGATGATAGCGCGTGGAAGGGTATACGAGACGCGTTTGCTGATGCCTGCCGAGATAACGCGCGCGTGGCAGCGCTCGCGACTGCGCCCTTATAGTCCATGTTCACAGCTGCAAATATCAAGCCACGCATCCCCCCCCCCCCCCCCACTACGACGTGTCTCCATGCTCCTTCGCCCAGCGAAAGACGGACAGGGCTTCCTTTCTTGTTGAGAAGCAACCTATGGCAGGCCTCGCACGCGGTGTGATGTAATCGCATGCGCCCTACGTGCAATGGAGATGGGCAGCTTGTTTCAATGCTTCAGCCGTGTTCCTCGCTAGCGCTCGCGCGCTTTTACTAGCGGGTACAGCATGCGATGCGCGTACAAAAGTTAGCGATTTGAGCTTTGTACGGAACATGACGGCGACAATGAAAACCAGCACGGAGTCTCCATATAACTCTTCTCGCGATAAAAAATATACAGTAACCATGGAAACGGATTGGCCTTTTTTTTTTTTGAGAGCTGCATCGTCTTCACAGTAAAGAGTCCGTCCGTTGGAAGAATCAGATAATCCGGTTCCTCTTCCATTCCATATCTCCTCGACGCTTATTTCTTCATAAAGCACGTGTACAATGGGAGCATTAAGCGTTTAGCCCATCAGAATTTCAAGCTTGGCGGCCGCCCTCTGTTATTTCGCCTTGAGTAATCAGAAACTCACAAAACAGTGCGAAATAAGTTCGTCGCGCGCGGTAATCACGGGAGGTGAGAAAGAACGGGTGAGCGAATGCATGGCAAAGCAGGGGTAGGAGACAATACACAACTGATATTTCTCGTATATGGACCAATCGAAAGTATTTGCTCTATACATGTCACGTGAATCACCGTCCTGGCGTCACGGTGGTTTTTATTGTTTAATCACGCACAGGAGACATCTCACACAGGCACTACCTTGGAGGTCGAAATCCAGCGCCTACTGGCTACTCAGGATGCATGGATCACCGAGGACCGCCGAGGTGATGCCATAAGGAGCTTCGCCCCTATATATATATTCATCATATACAAGTGCCGCCATCTAGCGGACATTCCAAGAACTAAAACGAGAGGTGGCTACCTACTACATACATCGAGGAGGCACGACGCACGGCTTAAGGAGCTTCGCCCCTAAAAAGAAAAAAAAACACTATATGAATAGTAGTGTTGCCTTCGGGAACGGGGTCTTCAACATTGTAATTTTAGTCATGACCATTAGAGTTTTCGTCCCTGGCTTCGACTACTGCTTACCACCTTTATCACAACATCGCAGCCGTCGTTTTCGAATCTTCTGTGAAGAACGTCCACATAGCGCTCCTATTGCGCGTGCTCGCCATTACGACATGACAAAGGAAGCAGTATATATACAGACCGAAATGTAATAATAACGCGATAGAGCAAGTAAGCACCACGTGTAATTTGCTGACGGTTAACCAGCGCACGATAGAAGAAAGGGGGGGGGGGAGAGAGGAGGGGAATTCAGTAAGCTGTGAGCGGAGAGAAGCGGGCAAGTACATTTGTGACTCGTCGGGGTGGGGCCACCTCCTGCCCGCGCTTGAAGCCTTGGGGAGGGCTTGGAGGTGGGCGCCGTATGCGACGGAGACCAGGGCGAGTTCATTTCTACCTCTATGGGGTAGGGCCGCAGGCGGCTTTGGGCTCGTTCTACTAGCGTATAAATGTGCGCTGTACTGAAAAATATTAGGTGCGCTCGACGTCTGCGTCTCGGTATGGCTCGCCTCGCACTCATGCGCACTGGCCAAGGGTAGGTATTGGGGGTGGAGGTGGCAGTTGCCGTAATCAATTAATCGCAAAGTTTTAATCGATTAATTCGATTACTTGAAAGGCGGAAATCGATTACGATTAATCGATTAACCATGCACCTTTAATCGATTAATCGATTAATCGTTCATCCATTTTACCATCCCTAGTCACCGCTCTCGTCGACACTGGGGCCGACTATTCCGTCGTCAGTGGGCCATTCGCCGCCAAGCTGAAGAAAGTAAAGACCGCTTGGAGTGGACCCGAAATCTGGACAGCTGGAGGCCACTTGATAACTCCGATTGTTGTCTGCACGGCGAGAGTCACGATCAATGAGCGGACTTATCCAGTGAGCTTTGTAATCCTACAACACTGCTCCAGGGATGTGATACTTCGAATGGACTTCCTGAGCGACCACGGCGCCGTCATCGACCTGAGGTCTGAGTCGATAACACTAACCTCAGAAAAAGCGATCCTGCCCCACGCGACACCGGGTAACCGTGCATTGAATGTGATAGAAGAGCAAGTGACCGTACCGCCGCTCTCCGGCGTCATTATTTCCGTCGGCACCGAAAAACCCGCGAACGTTGAAGGCGTCATCGAGGGCGATCAGCACCTACTCCTGAACCGTCAAATTTGCGTCGCAAGAGGTATAGCTGAGCTGCGTGACGGTAAAGCAAAGGTAGTGCTGACAAACTTCAGCCACGAAAACAGGTATCTTAACATTGGTACGACGGTCGCCTACATCGACGAATGCGTGGCCGCCAGCAATGCTTTCGCCCTCTTCGATGCTGCCGAACCTGCTTCGACGAATCGAGGTCCCCAAGCCGATTTCGACATCAACCCGAGCCTTGCGAAGGCCAAGCAAGACCAGCTCAAAGCCCTACTCATGCAATTCAAGGACTGCTTCTCGGCGTCGTCAAGAATTCGACAGACCCCAATTGCGAAACATCGCATCATAAGAGAAGAAAGTTCCCGACCAGTTCGACAGAGCCCGTACCGAGTTTCTACGCGCGAACGTGAGGCCGTGAAAAAACAAGTCGACGAAATGCTACGCGACGACATCATTCAGCCGTCGAAGAGTCCGTGGGCGTCACCCGTGGTTTTAGTGAAGAAGAAGGACGTGTATCCTCTCCCACGGATAGACGACGCCCTGGACCGACTCCACAACGCGAAGTATTTTTCGTCGATGGACCTCAAAACCGGCTATTGGCAAATCGAAGTCGACGAGAGGGACCGAGAGAAAACTGCCGTTATAACAACAGACGGCCACTTCGAGTTCAAAGTTATGCCCTTTGGCCTTTACTCGGCACCTGCAACTTTCCAACGTGTCATGGATACAGTATTGGCGGGCTTGAAGTGGCAAACTTGCCTTGTTTACTTCGACGACGTCGTTGTGTTTTCCTCGAACTTCGACGAACACCTCCAGCGCCTCCAATCCGTACTTCAACCATTCAAGAACTCCGGGCTCACCCTGAAGCCAGAAAAGTGCCGCTTCGCGTAAGACGAGCTTCTGTTTTTGGGTCACGTGATCAGCAAGACTGGAGTGCGCCCAGACCCGCAGAAAACAGCTGCCATCGCCACTTTCCCGCCACCCACCGACAAGAAAGCCGTGCGCCGATTTCTTGGCTTGTGCGCCTACTACAGACGCTTCGTCAAGGACTTTTCACGTATCGCCGCGCCGTTAACCCATCTCACTAAAACCGACGTAGACTTTAAGTGGGAAACGGCACAAATAGAACCATTTCAAGAACTCAAACGACGCTTGCAGACGCCGCCGATACTTGCGCACTTCGACGAATACGCCGACACGGAAATCCACACCGACGCCAGCAGTGTGGGGCTCGGAGCCGTCCTAGTGCAGAGGACTGACGGACTAGAAAGGGTTATCAGTTATGCTAGCCGGTCTCTATCCAAGGCAGAAGCCAACTATTCCACAACAGAAAAGGAGTGTCTTGCTATCATCTGGGCTACGTCAAAATTTCGCCCCTACCTCTACGGCATACCTTTCAAAGTTGTGAGTGACCACCACGCCCTGTGTTGGCTAGCTAACTTGAAGGACCCTTCAGGTCGTCTCGCACGGTGGAGCCTAAGACTTCAAGAATTCGACATTACCGTCGTGTATAAGTCCGGAAGGAAACACTCCGACGCCGACTGCCTGTCTCGTGCCCCCGGCGACCCACCGCCGCAGGACGACCAGGATGATGACTACTTTTTGGGAACCATACGTGCCGACGACTTCACCGATCGACAGCGAGAAGACCCGCAACTGAGGGGGCCTAATGGAATACCTAGAGGGCAGGACCACCGTCGTCCCAAAAGTATTCAGGCGAGGATTGACGTCATTTTCTTTGAGAAACAACGTCCTCGTAAAGAAGAACTTCTCCCCAGCCCGAGCCAGCTACCTCATCGTTGTACCTTCGGATCTGCGACCAGAAATTCTGCAGGCCTTGCACGACGACCCAACGGCTGGCCACCTCGGCTTTTCGCGCACGCTTGTAAGAACACAAGAAAAATACTACTGGCTGCGCCGGGACTGCCAGCGACGTAAGACACCGCCGACAAGGCCAGCGGGACTTCTGCAGCCCATCGAGCCACCTCGCCGGCCGTTCCAGCAAATCGGCATGGATTTACTGGGCCGTTCCCGACGTCGGCTGACGGAAACAAGTGGATCGTCGTGGCTACCGACTACCTCACCCACTACGCCGAAACAAGGGCCCTGCCCAAAGGCAGCGCCGCCGAGGTAGCAAAGTTCTTCGTCGAGAACATCGCCCTGCGTCATGGCGCCCCGGAGGTCCTCATTACCGACAGAGGCACGGCATTTACAGCGGAGTTAACTCAGGCGATCTTGAGGTACAGCCACACAAGCCACCGCCGGACTACCGCCTACCACCCACAGACGAATGGTCTCACCGAGCGTCTAAACAAGACCATCGCGGACATGCTGGCCATGTACGTCGACGTCGAGCACAAGACGTGGGATGCAATCCTCCCGTACGTGACCTTCACCTACAACACGGCCGTGCAGGAGACGACACAGATGACGCCGTACAAGTTGGTCTACGGACGGAGCCCGGCAACGACGCTCGACGTCCTGTTACCAAATGTGACCGACGAGGAAAACAGCACGACAGCTCGCCCGCCTACGGATCGAACACCAGCAGAGGACTGACAGTCGCCGCTACAACCTTCGACGACGCCACACGAAATACCAACCCGGTGACCGTGTATGGGTGTGGACGCCAATACGCCGACAGGGACTCAGTGAGAAGCTTCTTCGACGATACTTCGGACCGTACAGGGTACTTCGACGCCTCGGCGCGCTCGACTACGAGGTTGTCCCTGACGGCATTGCGAACTCTCAGCGGCGCCGTGCGCGACCTGAAGTCGCCCATGTTGTGCGCCTCCAGCCATATCACGCGCGTTAGTGAATTTGAGGACTGTACTTTTTGCTTTATTATTGTACCTTATTTATTGCTGTTATTTATTGTTGCATGCATTGGCCACCTCCCCCCCCCCCCCCCCCCCCGTGTTCTGTTTTAAGCATCGGGACGATGCTTTTTCAGAAGGGGGCATTGCCACGCGCGTTTCTTATGTTCACTTCGCTATATTCGGTTTTCGCCCTCAAAGGCTGTGAGCAATGCTCAGCGCAAGTCGCGCCTCATCGTTCTAGAAGCTTCGCGATCATTGTAGATCGTTTTGTTAAGATTGCGCGCAAGACGCGAACACTCGAGCTTATTCCAGAGCTTGCGCGACAACCAGTGATAAGACTGGAATAATCTATGGCACGCGTATAAATTCCGACGCGGTTCACCGCTTGCCAGATTATCGACGGCCGACGCTCTGTTCGCCGCTCTCAGTGCCAGCGTGTATTGCTGTAGTCTGACCTCCAGTTTCCCGGCCACAAGTTCGACCAAAATAAAGAGTTTCTTCTTTAACTCGCCGACTGTTGCCTTCGTCGACGTCACGACCACGTGACAATATGGTGTGTCGAAGAAGATCGACACGAACAGAAGCCCATTGCCAGCGGCTAGGTCGCACCCAATATTCGCTTTCTGGATACACCCTGCCTGCTGCTGCTTCGACCATTGTGCTCGCTGAATACCTCATTAAAGCGCATTAGCGATTGGCGCAGGTTGGAACAAATGTCCAAACTGTACTTTACAGCCATCCTTACAATTTAGAATTGCGTGTACTTGAAGCAAGAAGCGCCGTAACATGTGGATGGACACGGCCGCCAGACAAGGCCGAACGGTTACTGGGAGTCTCATTGGGTAGGACCGATCGCGGCGCAGCTGAGTTGCGATGGTTGAAGTTTCTGCATGTGAGCGTCGGAACCTTTCTTAGTGTTAACGAAAGTGCAGCTGAAGTAAGTGGCAGGGCTAACATTGCCAGAAATGCATTTCCAGTGTGGCGATATCAACCGACGGCTGTTTTTCTGGCCTGCTTTGGGTGGTGTAGCGAAGCCGGAGCTCATTTGCCTCTCGCCAACTGTGCGGCAATGTAACGATATACCGTTTCTGGTAGGACCGACGCCTCCAGACTTATCAACACTGCAAAATGGAATCATTACAACACGTCATTGATGCGAGACTGGTATACGTGTGGGGCATGCACAAAACGTGCATGCCCCACACATGTGCGCAAGAATTAACGCCGTTATTGACTCTACGTGAATAAGAAAAACGGCATGCTAAAAACCAAAATAAACAGCGTTTGCTCCTTTGTGTTATTAACGTTTTTTTTGTCTAATCCCAAAGGGAAAAATAAAAATGACGGTGATTTAGTATATATCCCATAATGTATTGCGCTTGTCATTCTCTTTCTCTGCCAAGCTAGAAGTTGTGCAAATGTTTCGGACCTTTTAGGATAGCATCCATTCATACCATCGAATCCAACATTCTATGTTCAACGATACCGAAACATTGTGCCGCACACAATACAGAAACATGCATGTCGCGCTGGGAGAAACAGTACACGCTCCACTAAGCACCAACGCACTCCAGTGCAAATTCCACCGTTTCCAGCGCTTCCCAGTATGCGCCAGCGTTCCAGCGGCCTAGCTAGCGCCTCTAACAGTGTGACCGAGCTCTTTCCCAGTGCGCTCACCGAAGTGCCGTGAATTCCAGCGTGTACCAGTTGTTGCCACTGTGATCCAGTGCCAAAAAACGTAGTGGTATCACGCTGGGGGGGCTGGAACGGCGCTGGTTTTTGCAATAAAGTTATGTCTGTCGCTGAAGTTAACGTGCTCCCCCTAACTAAATGTCTTTTTTTTTTCAAACATTGCCGAAAGCCTTAAAACTCGACTAGGTTAAGATAGCGCAGATGATACGCGGATATTGCTTAAAGTTTAAATATACGTTCAACAAGCAGGCAAATGACCATGACACTCTCGTTTTAAAAATTTATTCAGACATATTATAGTTTATCTTACATTCTATCTATTTGAAAAAAAAACACATATTGGGCTGCTTGTACTCCATATCAGTCTCTCATGTACAAATCAGTGGACGAATTGTACCAGCATTCCACTAGAAGCCCACTAAATTCACAAGCTTTATTAAAGCATGTCCCGAGCGTGCACATGTAGTGGAGGCCTGGTTGCATTTGTTTGAGCCCTGCATTTGTTAATGACTGGAAAAAAAAAATATACATGCGTTTATTTGACTTCGCTCTTTTCTAACAGTGAATGGATGTACTACATAGGTCATACAGGTCTTGTAGAGCAGGAAATGCTCAAACTGTAGGTCTACCACCTAATACTAGCGTTTTTAGTGAGGCCCTGAACTAAAATTCATAGCGCAAACACTCAAGACATAGAAAAGAAGACACACACGAGTGCTCTGAATTTTAGCTCAGGAATATGTACCAACTAGGCCCAAATGAAGTTTTATTAGTGTAGCCCACAATAAGACAATATGTAAGATTCCCCCAGTCTGGCCGCTAGGTACTCAAGATTAAGTACTCCCACATCGGAAGGCCTTTAGTTCAGAGCTGATATTTCAGTAATTGTTGTGTTGCCTTAAATCAGCACTGAAAATATTTACGAAATATTATACACGTATTTGTGTATAATTTCGCAATCACTATGGGAAACGAACAGGTTCTTATGAAATTGAAGCGCAGCGCTTTGGGCTATGATTTTATAGGAATAAGCGATTCATCTAAATAAAAGAAATGAGAGGTTATGTAGAGCACATAAAGAAAAAAAAATTCCCCATCTACCGCTAAAGGGAACCATGTGTGGATGCGAAGCAGCGGGGAGATAATTAGCTTGAGCGGGAGGAACGTCGCCGCTCTCATTTCACGGCAGTGGTCCGGGCGCTCATCGCGGCGCTGCGCAGGAGAGAGAATGAGGCGCGCGCGCTCCGTCATTTTCATACCGCGGAACTACCGTGGTGCGCCCAGCGGAGTAAGCAGCTGTCACACCACCTGTCGTTCGCGCCGCTCCGTAGAGGATTCCTAGAGGAAAGGACGGGGGGGGGGGGGGGCGTAGGAGAGGAGAGAGAGGGGACGTGCATGCGCTGTGGGGGCGTGGGACGCGTGAGCCGCTCCGTAGAGTAGGTGATTCCAAGAGGAGAGAGGGTGAGAGGATCGCATGCACTGTGGGACGCCGGAGCCGCTCCGTAGAGTAGAGTATTCCTACAGGAGAAAGGGAGAGGGGACGCACATGCGCCGCTCAGTAGAGTAGATGATTCCTAGAGTAGAGAAAGGGGGGAGGGGACGCGCATGCGCTGTGGGGCGCGGGGGCCGCTCCGTAGAGTAGACGATTCCTAGAGGAGGGAAAAGGGGTGAACTTAGGAGAGAGAGGGGGAGGGGACGCGCATGCGCTGTGGTGGTGTGGGACGCGGGAAGGAGGGGACGGACTAATCCCCCTCCAAACACCTGCAAGCAAGATTAAGGAATGGGGTCAACCTGGGCGACAGACACCACCTGCCTAGCCATTGCTAAGCAGCCTCTCTGTGCTCTCGGCCATGACTCAAGGAATGGGGTCAACCTGGGCGACAGACACCACCTGCCTAGCCATCGCTAAGTAGCCTCTCTGTGCTCTCGGTCATGACTCTGATGACTGTGTTAGGATTGAGGGCCTTCATATTACTACAGGGTTCTGGTTCGCATAATGGGTGCTTCCCTACTTCATGACAGTGGCCGGACGCGGGACAGAGCCCCGAGCATAAGATTCTTCGCATCTGAAAATTCCCCATCTCCCGCTAAAAGGAACCATGTGTGGATGCGAAGCAGCCGGGGGGTTAATTAGCTTGAGCGGGAGGCACGTCTCCGCTCTCATATCACGGCAGCGGTCTGGGCGCTCATCGCGGCGCTGCACAGGAGAGAGAATTAGGCATGCGCGCTCCGTCATTTTCATACCGCGGAACTACCGGGGCGACCCCAGGTGAGTATGCAGATGTCACACCACCTGTCGTGCGCGCCGCTCCGCAGATAATTCCTAGAGGAAAGGAGGGGGGGGACCGTAGGAGTGGACAGAGAGGGGGGAGGGGACGTGCACGCGCTGTGGGGGTGTGGGACGCAGTAGCCGCTCCGTAGAGTAGAGGATTCCTAGAGGAGAGAGGGTGAGAGGATGCGCATGCGCTGTGGGGATGTGGGACGCCGGAGCCGCTCCGTAGAGTAGAGGGTTCCTAGAGGAGAGAGGGGGAGAGGACGCGCATGCGCTGTGGGGATGTGGGACGTGGGCGCCGCTCCGTAGAGTAGATGATTCCTAGAGTAAGAAAGGGGGTGAGCATAGGAGAGGATAGGGGAGGGGACGTGCATGCGCTGTGGGGGGGGTGCGGGACGTGGGGGCTGCTCCGAAGAGTAGAGGATTCCTAGAGGAGAGAAAGGGGGTGAGCGTAGGAGAGAGAGGGGGAGGGGACGCGCTTGCGCTGTGGTGGTGTGGGACGCGGGAAGGAGGGACGAACTAAGCACCCTCCAAACACGTGGAAGCAAGATCAAGGAATGAGGTCAACCTGGGCGACAGACACCACCTGCCTAGCCATTGCTAAGCAGCCTCTCCGTGCTCTCGGCCATGACTGTGATGACTGTGGTAGGGTTGACGGCATTCATATTACTACAGCGTTCTGGTTCGCATAATGGGTGCTTCCCTATTTCATGAAAGTGGCCGGACGCGGGACGCGGGACGTGGGACGCGGGAGGGACGGACATAGCCTCGAGCATAAGATGCTTCGCATCTAAAAAAACGCTGTGGTCACTGGAGGGTACGGACGCCCTTCACGGCGGCTCCTGCGTCTACGAATGATTTCGCAGCGACGATCACCACGCAGCCGCAGAAATTTGGTATCAAAGGAACCGCAACATCATCAGGAATCAGCGGATACGAAGATTCAGGTGGGCCGACCACTTTCTTGCGCGTGCAACACGGAGATGCGCTAAGCCAAGCGGGGTTCCCCGGCACGCAGGGCGGCACTAAACGCTATGGAGCCGGTCTCGCCAGCAGCCAAGGCATCCGGCGACGACGCCGAGGCTAACGATATCGATTCTCAACAAGGAAATGCCGAAATGCTTGACGAATCGGCAAGTGAAAAGGGATGGCACACTGCCAAAGGAGACGCAGTCGAGGCGAATGCAGAAACAAGGAGCGCGGCGTAGATGGCGACCGCGATGGCACCAACGCTGACGCGGGCACTACAGGCAAAAAGCAGGCCAAAACCCAAGATAGGCTGCTCGGCCGAATTGAGAAGAGAAGCAGGATGCCTAGGCTACCTGCGTGCGACTATAACGTGGTTATAGACCCAGAGTAGCACTATGCGTGGCTCAGCTCGGCCCGACGGAAATCAACAGGTGCATCTACGAAGCAGCCGGCATACCGTTCGAGGACAGAGTGCGACGTGATCTGTCCTAACACGACTCAGAACATTCTAGTGGTGAGCACTCCTGATCCGGATCGGGCTGACCAATATAGATGAATCAAGCAGATCAACGCTAGAAGCAAGGCACACGAAGTGGCGGCGTACGAGACGGCACCCGAGGATACATCCAAGGGAGTCATCAGAGGGATTCCTCTGGACGAAACACCAGGCAATATTATATCGGCTCTTGTTACGGCTTGAAACCCCATGGTGGTCAACGCGAAGAGGCTGGGAAGCACCACAATCGTCATAGTGCTCTTCAGCGGCAACAGGGTTCCGACTACCGTGTGCTACGCCGGGGTCATCACACGCTGTGCGCTCTATCGCAAGCAAATAGACTTCTGCAGACAGTGCAACAGGATCGGCCACAAGGGCGATGTCTGCCCCAACCCGACCGATAGACTCTGCCCTGGGTGCGGTGCCTTTAATCAATACAGAGACCACACATGTAAGCCCAAATGCCGGATGTGCGGCAAGGATCATGCCACTGCAGACAGAAACTGCAAAGCCAAGATTAAGAAGCCCTTCATCGTCAAGCAAAGGCAGTGGGCCAGGATACAGGAAGACCAGAGACAAGCGACTCCTCCAGCAAAGGAAAAATCCTGCTCGAGGTCGAGATCGAGGGGACGAGGAAGGATGGGGTCCACCTCTAGAGGCTCCACACAGGCGAGGTCGCGGTTCAGGTCTGGATCGAATTCAAGGGATTCGCCAAACATGGTGAGCTGGGCAGAAAAAGTACGCGCGTCGCGACCGGCTGAGATTGGGGAGTCGGTTCAACACGCTAACGAGGAACTCGAGAAGCTGAAAGCAGAAAATACCCGAATGAGAGAAATGATAGCAAAGTTAAATGCCAAAATCGAGCAACTCTCGCGAGAGGGTCGAACCGGGAAGCTCCAAAACTCCCCTACTACGGCGGTAGCAAACAGCTAAATTCCGGTAGGCGAGGATCACATGGAGGTAACAACCCCCCGGTCAAACGAAAGGCCAAAATTCGAAAGACTGTGGAATCTCAAGTTCCCAGGCAAGATCTCGCAGAACAACAAAGCAGGCTAGATACCATTGAAAAGAGGGTATAACAAATACTAGCCATGATCCAATCGTTAGTCGAGGCCATGACCAAGGCGTCCATCGATAGTGCAGCACTCACCAACAGAGTCGAAACGATAGAACGATGCACCAATAGAGCAATGACAACAACACCTACGGTATATGCAGGAGTCGCTTTCCAGCCGCAGCAACAGCACCCCCTCAAATAATACAACCGCGGCAACGTCGATAGCCATTCTACGGCATGCTATTTTTACCCCTTCGTCACTAGCGACCTGATGTATGGGCAGACGAGGTAAGGGACAGTTTAAAATCTGGTCATGGAACTGTAGGGGATACGGGACTAAAATATGCGTTCTCCAACAGCGTATTAAACAGGGCAATAAACCGGACGTTATTTTGCTCCAGGAAACACATGGCCTCGCCAAACTGTCGGGTTACCATTCCATAGGCACCAGACGGGGCGACAATGTTCTCACGACATTAGTTAGCAGAGAACTAACGGTCAACACCCATGACCTCGGTGTAGAACACGATCACATAATGACAGAAGTCATTCCGCGAAATTCAAGGGCGAAAAGTATTTTTATACTAAACGAATATAGCAACCCGTCCAATCAGCGACAAAAAATTCCATAATCTCTTCAAAGCGGTAGTGGTGGCGGGAGACGCTCCGCTTTTAATAGGTGGAGACTTGAACGCTCCACACGAAGCTTGGGGGTAGGGCTTCACCTCTACCAAGAGAAAATATCTATGGCAAGGTATACAAAACAAGAACTTAACGCTAATCACTGAGCTCAGTGCACACACGCGCATAGGTCCGAGCGCCCAAAGGGACACGACCCCGGATCTCACTATGACTAAAAACGCCCGGGAGCGACCTGGTATAACACTTTCGATGATCAGGGTAGTGACCACAGAAGTCTCGTGACGACCATACCACGCGAAAAGGACGAAATGCGGTCATTCAATCAAGTGAAACGCTTAGTTGACCGGGACAAATTCAGAGAGATAAGACGACAGTCGTCTTCCCCGCCCACATCGGACATAACGAGCTGGTGTGAAAACGTTCTAAGGAGCACCCGGCAGGCCACGCAGGAAGTGCAGAAGGACATGCCCCTCGAAAGCCTAGACACCAAGCTTATATACCTATGGCAGCGAAAGAATCACTTCAAGCGGGATGGAGGAAGCCGAGACACCAAAGAGCGTTACGAAAAAAAAGGGAACCATGTGTAGATGTGAAGCAGCGGGCGCTAACGCTTACAGTGGCGGCGGCGTTGACGCTGGCGCTCATCGCAGCGTTGCGCAGGAGAGAACACTGGGGAGGCGCAAAGCAGGCAGTGATGGAGCAGTGTTTCCTACCGGAACATGCCAATCGCTGCTAATGGGCAATGAGAGACAGACGACTCCGACTGGACACAGAGACCCGCACTCCGCTTTTAGTTAACGCGCACGCTGCGAATTTTTATTGTTCAACAACACACAGGAGAAATCTCCCACCGGCACCATCTTGGAGGTCAAGATCCATTGCCATATATACGGGGTGGCCAGTGAACGGTTGTGCAGCGCGAGCAGTCGGTTTTTTCAACCAAGAAACTCGCTAGAAGACGCTGCCTGCGTCGGCGTCGCGAGGCGAGAGAGGGGGGGGGGGGGGCGTAGGAGAGGAGAGAGAGGGGGTGACACGCATGCGCAGTGGGTGTGTGAACGCCGTGGGCAGGGATGCGTAGAGGAGAGAGGGGGGTAGCGTAGGAGAGGAGAGAGAGGGGGGGACGCGCATGCGCAGTGGGAGTGTAGACGCCGCGGGCAGGGATGCCTAGAGGAGAGAGGGGGGGGAGTGTAAGAGGGGAGAGAGGAGGGGGAGGCGCATGCGCAGTGAGGGTGTGGTTGCCGCGGGGAGGGATGCCTAGAGGAGAGAGAGGGGGGGAGAGGAGTTTTTTATTTTTATTTTTTTAAGGGTTTGCGCATGCGCAGTAAGGGTGGGCACGCGGCACACCACCACCACCACCACCACCACCACCGGATTAAGCTTCGCCATAAGATGCTTCACATCTAAAAGATCGCGCAACGAAACAGGGAGATTGAGGCTTATTGTAGGCAACTAAACGAGCAACAATGGGAAGAGATATGCAGAGCCATGGGCAGGCAGCTCGGAGCTTCCCAAACGTGGAAGTTGCTTCGGTTTCTTCTCTACCCTACCAACACCAAAACGGAACAGAGACACACCATTCGCAAATTAACGCCCACTCAAAGGGGAAATGAGGGCCATTTAATCAAGGATCTAAAAGCTTTATACGTTGCACAGACCCCGCCTGTGCGACACCCAGATTACTCGGGAGGCGCCAATCCAACGCTAGACCAGAAATTCACCACTGCAGAAATAAGAGCAGTATTTCACAAATTAAATCTTTAATCGGCACTGGGGCCGGACGGAGTGACGAACCGCATGCTCCGAAACCTAGACGAGGACTCTATAGAATTCTTAACCGAGTATATGAACGAGTGCTGGATCAGCGGCGAGATACCTGAGGCCTGGAAAGAAGCCACCACGATCTTAATTCCTAAGTCGGGCAAACCAAAAATTAGCAGTTGTTCCGAGTACGAATGCAACCGATGAGCGAAGCTCCTTAGAAATGGGAAGCAAACGACTATGTACATTTTGAAACGGTTGCCAGGAAAAAGCAGCCAGGAAGGAGAAAATCCTGCTTTACAAAATTTGCATGTCATGTTTGACATGTTAGGACCTGTCATTTATGTTCGTCATACAGTCACGTCACGCAATACCAATTTTGGTGTATATCAAGCTAGCGAACTGGACGCAAGCGCACCATGAGCGTGGCATGTAAATGGGGTAGTAGATGACACGCATGCCAACATTTTCATGTTACCACCTGCCACTTATGTTCGTTATACAGTCATGTCACTCAATACCAAATTTGCTGTATATCAAGCTAACGAAACGGCCGCGAGCCGCCGTGAGCGTGGTATGCAAGTCATGTCACTCATGACATGTCATGATTTCCATATTATCACTTGTCATTTATGTTCATCATACAGATCACGTCACTCAATACCAAATTTGGTGTATCTCAAGCTAACGAAACGGGCGCGAGCGCGCCATGAGCGTGGCATGCAAGTCATGTCGCACATGACAAGTCATGATTTTCATATTACCACTTGTCATTTATGTTCGTCATACAGTCACGTCACTCAATCCCAAATTTGGTGTATATCAAGCTAACGAAACGGCCGCGAGCGCGCCATGAGCGTGGCATGCAAGTCATGTCGCACATGACAAATCATTATTTGCATATTGCCACCTGTCATTTATGTTGTTCATACAGTCACGTCACTCAATCCCAAATTTGGTGTATATCAAGCTAACGAAACCGCCGCGAGCGCACCATGAGCGTGGCATGTAAATCATACTTTTCATGACAAGTCAGTCATGATTTTCATGATATGACCAGCCATTTACGTTCGTCATAGAGTCATGTTATGCCATACCAAATTTGGTATAAATCCCATTAACGATACGGCCGGGAGAGCACAAAGTCGTAGGCGGCTAGATAGATAGATAGCCAGATAGCTATAGTCGGTGACAACCTAAGAATAAATATAAGCTCCGCCCACGAGGCCGCATTGCTCATATTTTGAATGCCTCCGCGCTACAAAGGAAGTAGTTCCTAAACACTGACAATAATTTTCAAGCATACAAACAATATTTTCCAATACTGCACTGATATTGAAATAAAGAAAGCAAAGCTAGAGAAAAGAAATTGTGAACGCACGGCGTTCAGCGTCAGCTTAACAATATATCTGTTGTTTAAATCACACCCTCCACCGCGGTCATCTCAGAGTCTACGAAAAAAGTAATGTACGTGTCAAAGGCTACGTTTCTGCTCAGCGCCTATTATAGTATTAAAACAAAGAATGCCACAATTAACGTATAATTAATATAAAGGAACCATTTCTTTACGGTTTCACAAAACGACACAGGGACATTAATAACATTTAATTAGGTCATTCGCAATCGTTTTCTTTTTAAGAAAATTTCGCCGCCAGTTTTCTTCATTGTCTGCAGTAACTATGGCAACAACGACTCAAAGCGAAGAATAGCGAATTGTTCTGAGATTGCCTTCGCGAATTTCGATTCTTGTGTTGCCGTAAATACCGTATTTACGTCTGGAGTGGGCGTGGTTGTCATCGTGTAGGAGGTAAACGACAAGGCTTCATTCGACGACACTTCAACGAAATAAAGCGCGTGGCGCTCATGGTGCTTAACTGTGCGGGTCATTGGATACGTTGCCGTTAAGTTCACGCCAAGGCGATGTACGCGGCTAAAGTGGCAGTGACTAAAAGCTTTACGTGAGATTGTTTCTGGCTTCGACAACTTTCAATGGCGCTGCCACGACTCCTTGAGCCCTTGAATGTTCAACTTTTTATTTATTTATTTATTTATTTATTTATTACAT